>PVKV010014327.1:0-57955 GCA_004027835.1 Alouatta palliata | reverse complement strand
CTTCCTTCCTTCCTTCCTTTTCTGTCATTTCCCCTAGACTGTGAAGTCCTGGAGGGCAGAGATTCTATTTTATTTATCTCTGTTTTCCTGCCCAGTACCCAGCCAGGTGGATAGCCTGCAATCGACACAGCCCTGTGAGGAAGCTACTGTGTAAAGGAGTAATGAATGAAGACAGTCTGATTGTTGGAATTCTAAGACATTAATTTTATACTAATCATCCTTGAACCATCAATGCCATACCTAACACTCTGCTCAGAGAAAGATGGCACAAAAGGATGATGACACACATACCTCAAAAAAGTACTTGTCCAGGGAAATAATTTCTCACTTGTGAGATTTTTCAGGGTCATCTGGCAAGTCAATTTGTGTGTGTTTCTAATTGAGATGCTTAATAAAGAACAGGTGCTTTTTTTTGAGCTTCCGTTCTTATTTCTCATTTATTTCTTTAATTTCTTGTCTTGAGACGGCCCTCCTAGGTAATCAAACAATGATCTACCACTTCCAGTTATGAAGTTCAAATAGATAATTGCAAATATTGAAAAAGAAACAAAATTCTAAATACTGCACGATATTTATTTCATATATTCTTGCATATCTCATTCCAGGGATTATACTGCTTAAAGATTCATAAATAGTTTTTCTTCATTTCCTCTGTTGAGGTCTATAAGGTCAGATTTGATTTGTGCTTGCCAACATCTAAATTGGTTCCCGTATCATTTCAACTGATGTGTTATTCTTAATTTATTCATTTTTGCATGTTTAAGCTGTCTGACCTAGTATTAATTTACTGGCCCTATATCAAGCTATTTTGCTGTGTCAGAGTCAAAGCTTGGAATACTGAATGTGCTTCACAGGATAAACGTAAAGAATGTTTATAAAACTCCATTTTATGATGTACTTGCCCTGATTTAATTTTCTTATTGATGCAGTTTTTCTCTGAACTCACCTGCAGAATTTGCTATTAAAAATCCAATTAGATGAAGATGAGAAATGAGTGAGAATAAACATGATAGCGAACTGTGGCTGTGTGCCAATCCAGAATCAAATTTGCTAATTTTGAAAATTGATCACTCACAAGATGATGTCTGATTGATTGTCACCATCCAATCAGTAAATTATATACTGAAAATAGCCAACAATGATTAGGTGGTAAGTAGTTTTTGTTAATTCTTTTTGTTTTGCTTTGCTTTGCCTTATCCTGCTTTACTTGCAAATTTTATCCAAGACCATACATCCATTAAAAACTTAGAAATTAGGAAAAAGTGCCTTTATCTGTAAAGCATCTATATACCTACCACACTCAATCATCATTAATGTTGTACTGTAGAATATTTCATTTATATATATATATGTACACACAGATTGATCATCACAAATAAAAAAATCTGAGATTCAAAACACTCCTGGTCCCAAGCATTTCGGATAAGAAACGCTCAACCTGTATGTTTCTGTGTGTGTGTGGTGGGGGGCGTGGTGTATGCATATGTTGTATATGTTTGTGTGTCTGTATATGTATATGGTGCTGCATAAAGTATACAACTACAATTTTATTCTATTAACTTTTTACCATAAGAATTTTTATGCACCATCAATATATTTCACTAATGTACTATTGATAGCTGTTTAGAAAAGTCTTCATAAAAAGATTTATGGTTATAAATAATTGAATACATCTATCTTGTTTTGTAATAATATTTTATATTCTGAAATGTGAATTCAGTGACTCACAGATTACGAACACATGAAAGACCTTTGATATATGTTGGAAAATGGATTTCAATAACTAATATAGAATGCCTCTGGTATGATTATTTTTATTTAAATTTATGACTTAATTCTTGCATGACCTGTATACAGTTCATAAGGAGCATAATAATTTCAACAAGAAATAATGTTGACGCACCCTTTATCTTTATTTATTTAACTCATGTTGTAGGATATCAGAAATTTGCTGAGAATTCCCTTTGGCTGAGTGGATGTTTGCAAAAGGCCACATCATTCTTAGACTGTAGCATGGTGTGCTGGATAGAGCCAGGGTAAGGACTCAAACAGACCCAAGTTTTCATAACAGATCTAATATTTACAAATGGTGTAAGTTCTGCAAATTACTTAACCTCTGAGAAAATCAGATTCCTCCTTTCTAAAAAGGATATTTGTCTTTTCTTCCTTCATTGATACACTCATTATTTATTCAAAAACATGAGTTGAGTTGCTTCTATCATCTAGTCATTATTCTAGGTGTTTGGGATAGAGGAGTTAACAAAACAAACATCTTAGCTTCATGGAGCTGACACTGCAGTAGGAAAGAGAGATAGTAAAAAGAGATAAACAAAAATAGAATGTTATAAAGAAAAATTTAAAAGAGTAAAAAGATAAAGAGGCCTGGGAGTCCTTTTGAATGTAGCTGATGGAAGGTAATTCCCTAGGGATCCACCTAAATGACGTGACTCAATGAAGCTATGGGCATATCCAGGGAATCTTCCTTTTCCCACTCTGAGATGTGTGATTTTCTTTAGCATGGTTCATCACCAGAAGAAGCTTTGGGAGCATTAATTTATACTAGTAGTCTTAAGAAGACACTTTAATTAGTCCAGTCCTCTCTCAAGACATTTCTTTTCCTTTCCCTGTTGATTCCCTACATTTCTGGGAAAGAAGCTAGATAAATTGAATGAAGATACTTGCTGAAAATCCAGCTTATTGCTTGTTAGAATGTATTAGAAAATACAGATTAAATTCAGACTGATGGACTCCAGACATGGAATGTAAGGAGATCTGTGGTCTGAAAGGTGTGTGTCTGAATTTGGGTCTGCTTACTGATGAGGATGTAACTTGGAGCAGGTGACCTCTCCTTTTATAATCGTATTTCTCTCATCTACATAATGGTGTTTGTAACATCTACTTTTCATGGTTGCTTTGGAGATCAGATAAAATATTTAGTGCCGAGCACTGACAAATAATGAAGAATTGGCAGCTATTGTTATTATTGCTATGAATAATTTGAGTGAAGTCTATATTTTATCACTGTGACAACTCCTGAGAGCCTTTTGAGCCACTGTGAAGAACAAGGGTTGGAAGCCCTGGATACTGCTCAGAGGAAGCACCTCATTTTACTTTTGAGGCAACTGGCTTACAGGGATGGCCCTATCAGTCAAGTGCCTAAATGTCTCTTTCTTCACACCACAACCACTCAACACTGTGGAATTCATGGATGTCTTTTAATCTTTGTAATTATGCCTTTACCAGGCACTCCTATCTAACAATTTCCAGACATTTAGATGCCTAGTTTCTCGTTAAAACATTGAAGTGTGCCCAAGCTGACAGCATCACCCCTGCATATGCTTTTTGTCAGGATTCTTAAAACCTTCTTTCTTGCTTCTTTTGGCTCCTAATTATGGCCAGCTGTAAACTAATTAACCTCTCTAAGTGTCCCCTGGGAGGTGAGAGTGCTTGGCAGCCAGGACAAAGGCAGCACTGCAGCTGGGAATAAATGATAACAAAGCATATTGATTCCCCAAGCCTGCTGCCCATGTGATTTCCTCACCTGCTCCTTCGTAGCAGAGATAACAAAAGCAATCAAGAGCAAAGTATGACAATGATAATGGTGAAGGACTTAAATGTTCTTAGTGTTTCAACTTTGTTCCACAGTCTAATGTCTAACCGGAGTACTCTGCAAATATGTGAAAGATGAACTGATTAATGAATGACTGAATGAATATATATGAGTGAATACAAGGATGCAGTAACATTGTGTAAAACCAGGTGACCCACTCCAAGGTGTCTGTGCATTCATTGTCCACCCTGTTGCAAGGGCTTAGCTAGGTCCTGAGTTCTTGGAGCTGGGCAGTGGATGTAAAGAGAAAAGCCAGGGGCTGCAACCCTCAAGGAATGTGAGCTCTGATTCAAGGCATAAGAGAGTAATTCCACTTCCAGACTCCTGTAAAGAGGCTTCCTTTTAGTTTAGTTTTTTTTTTTTTTTTTTTTTTTTTTTGAGACGGAGTTTCGCTCTTGTTACCCAGGCTGGAGTGCAATGGCGCGATCTCGGCTCACCGCAACCTCCACCTTGTATAACATGGTATCTTAAGATACTTTAATTGGAATTTGTGCATAAAAGGTAATTGTATTATTGTATTGCTGGCTAGAAGAATAAAATAATTTTCTCCTCTCCACTGCATATCACCTATAAACTGAAATTTTAAGGTTTCTGGAGTAGGGAGTGTGTACCTTTGTACAAAATTCTGAAGAATAATGGTCTAACTACATTTATTTCTTTGAGAAAGTATTGTAAGCAATTTTTGCTCTCAGATTCTATAGTTACAATAAGGGCATGACCCTTCTTGTCCCTTTTTGGTGTTGAAAGAACTTGGGATGATGTACAGGGCTTACCTCATTAAGCCCCAAATTCCCTCAGATATCATTTAATCTTTCTGTCTACACATGAGACAGTGGAGGCCCAAATGGTTGAAGTGAGTTATCCAACATCCCAGGTTATGTGGCAGATAAATGGTCTTAAATTTAACCTACTGCCTTTACTGTGATATTCTGAAACAAGAATCTCTTACTCTATTAGTTAAACTCTAACAAATAATAAGAATTTGCTTTCTTGTTTTGGTTGGGCATATTGGGATCAATATTATTTTACTGGGCATATTGTATCAAAAGAACTTCTCTTGTAAAAATATAAAAAACATACAAATACACAGAATACATACAAAAGCATACAAAATATTTACAACAATATACACAAGTCATTATGCTTTGTGAAAAGATTAATCATATATGTTGACTTTGTAGCATTTCAGAATCTATCTTCTAGGTGCTTTCTACATAATTGATGTCACCAGATGTCTTAACTGTAGTGAGACTGTCTATGACTAATTGTTCCAAATGGATATTTTATTCTGTTTATAAAATAGACAACCCCATCTCTCTCTCTATATATGTATAAACTTATCTATATATATATAATTAAAGTGAATATTAAAGTATACAATAATTTAACATACATTTTCACATTACTTTTCAATGCTCCCTGGACCAAGTTTTATTTCTAGCCTGATTCTAACAGATTTTGAAACTCAGCAGTTCCCAAACTAGGGTTCCCAAGAACATACATCTGTAGAGTGTTCCTCAATTTATTACTAAGACGGAAATCTCAAATTAATTTGAGACACACAGGATTAGGCAAATTTAAACAAGTTCGTTTTCTGTGAAACAGCTGAATGTTTAATCTTAATACTGACATTATGAAACCTGAACAAGGTTATCATAGGCTATGATTTCCAAACTTATTTGACTAGTACTCTGTTACTTTGGAATATGTAATAGCATTTTTTTTTTTTAATGCTACAAACTGAGAAAGTCTGGCCCAAATATTCCTGTGGACCTTGGTTTATCTGAAGCTCTAATACCCTGGGTAAATTTTATTTTGCCTGCCTAATTAACAAGATGACTATGGCACCCTCTTCATTGTCCTCCATATCACAGACTTGGTGGACCCTGATGGTAATTCACACATGGCAGGCTAGGTCCTACTTAGATCTCCCATATTCTCAGGAAATACCTTACAACACCTACCTTCCCTGTAACTTCCCAAAGTTCCTGAGTGTTTTTTGTTTTTGTTTCTTTTTCTCTCCCTCTTATAAGGAAGAAGAATAAAGAAGATATAGGATGGTGCATTTCCATCAGCCACATTACTTTTCTGTGTGTTTTACTGTTACTTTTAAATCCAATTCCTTTTACTCAACACTGACTCCTCATCTCATGAAACAGTGTCTAAATATACACCTCAAAATGAATACAGTAACTTGAATACAGGAACAAGAAATAATGACTTCTAATTATATGAAGCAATTTTCCAAGGACTTCAAAGACAGACTGCAATATTACTGAGTCTATCCTGAATTTTACTGCACATTCCATATGCAAGCAGAGATCTTTCTCTGACAGCCCTCTGTTCATACCGCTGAAGGACAACTTCAAAAGTTGTGCTGTGGTTCTTTTTGTTTGCATGTCTCTCTGATCTCTATGGAATGAGCAGCTGAAAAATAGATACACCAGAGTGCATTTAAGTAAATATTTGTTGAGTTAATATTTAAATGAATAAATAATACTTTTAGTTGAAACTTGCAACCAAAACTCTCCCTGTGAGTCCCCAAAATTACAACAAAAATACTGGCCCAGAAACATACAGTGATAGAATTTTGTGTATTTTATGCTATCAATGATTTTCTTGAATACTTATGTTAGAAATAAATGCTTGCTTTTCCAAAATAATAAAATTTGTATTTATAGATTATCTTTTATTATATTTATACCTTATTAATAAGTGTATTAAGAATACAAAAAGAAGAAAAATTAAGAATATAAAAAAATTACCTGAAGATCCATAGGCAGGCTCTCCCAAACACACTTGCCATTACACTAGGAAAACAGGCTGCTGATATGGTTTGGCTGTGTCCTCAGCCAAATCTCACCTTGAATTTTGGTTGAACTTGAAGTCTGATATTCAAAGGCAGGAAGCATCCATCACTGAAGAAAGATAAAGAACGGGAGAGTCAGTGAGTCAAGTCCTTCCACGTTCTTCTACCTGCTTTTATTCTAGTCACCCTGGCAGCTGATTAGATGATGTCCACCCAGACTGAGAGTGGGTCTGCCTTTCCCTATCCACTGACTCAAATGTTCATCTTTTTTTGTAAGCACCTTCACTGAAACAACTAGGAGCAATACTTTGCGTTTTTCAGTCCAGTCAAGTCGACACTCAGGATTAACCATCACAGCTAGCATTGTGCATATAGTAGACATTTAACATACACATCAGCTAAATCTGAATCCATATATTCTTAAGCTATTTTCAACTCTTTCTCTCTCTCTCTCTCTCTCTCTCTATATATATATATATATATACACACACACACACATATATATATATACACACACACACACACACACACACATATGGTTCTCAATTTACAATAGGGTTACATTCTGATGAACTCACTGTGTGTTGAAAATTTCATTAGTCAAAAATGTATTTAATACACCTAACCTACCAAACACCATAGCTTAGCCTAACCTACCATAAACATGCTCAGAATGTTTACATCAGCCTACAGTTGAGCAAAATAATCTAATAAAAAGCCTATTTTATAACAAAGTGTTTAATATCTCATATAATTTATTGAATACTGTACTGAAGGTAAAAACAAAAATTGGTTATATTGGTACTCAAAGTATGGTTTCTGCTAAGTTTTTATCATTTTCAAACCAGTGTAAAGCTGAAAAATTCAAAGTCAAACCATCATAAGTCATTGAAACATTTTAAGTTGGAGACCATGGGGGTGTGTGTGTGTGTGTGTGGGTGTGTGTGTGCATGCAAATATATACATACACACACACACATGTATATACACACACATATATATATGCAGAGAGAGAGATATATACCATATTCAATATATACAGAAATGTATAGAAATATATATGTATACACACATACCCCTATACATTTCTGTATACACACACACACACACACCTACATATACATGCATTATCAAATAACTTTTTCAATTTAAATAGGCCATGAGAGATAAAAGAAAATTGGAGAAATAGCAAAAAAGAAAGAGAAATTCTAAAAACCAAAACCTTGATTTATGCAAAACTGCTGAATTTCTAATTTCAAAAAGACTTACTGGAAGGCAATCTTCCTACATTAAATTTCTAGAAATGCTTAATAGTTTAAATATCTAAGGCTTCCTTGAGCTTCAACAGGAACATGAAATCAGACTTGAATTTATTACTGCCAATTACATTGAAAGAATATAAATGGAAATGAATCATGTTTTTCATGACTCACATGCCAAAGCCAGAGGCACAGCCTCATGGAAAAAGACACTCTGACCCCCAAACCCTCTTTACTGTGCTTCACAAAATAGGGAGGGACAGGCAAGCCACAGGGCCTTGCTTAGTTGCTATGACTCAACAGTACTGCCCCCACCAGCCCAAGTCAACTCCAGTTCAATTTCACACTTACTGCATGACTGATAGTATTCTACAAGGCTTAGTGTAATGACGCAAAAAGAACAAGGTACAGTCCTTGAGCTACTCAAAATTACAGAGACAATATGGCCTTATGTCTAATAGGCATGTTTTAGAGTTGCACTGCTTGGATTTAAATCTTTCCAAAACTCTAATCAGCTCTGAGTCATTGCCCAGGTTATTTAAACCTCAGGTACTCCGCATAAATATAGAAATGATGATACTGCATACCTGTGTGTGCATTGTGTGTGTCTGTTTAGGATCTAATATATGAAAAGTATTGCAACTTTACAGAGTTATGCCACAACCATGCAAAATTTTAAATATTTGACTAATTTTATCTAGAAAAGTGCAAATTCCTCATGGTTAAACCCAATAATAAGTTATCAGTAAATTGTAGTAATTATTAACAAACTATATAGAGAGGTTGGTTTTATCTACCAAATAACTAGAAATATGTACCAGTATTTTACATAATCAACAATAAAAACCGGAGAACACTGTAATTGCTCAACAGGTTCTTCCTGCCGACTGCATACACACAGAGCTAATTCACTATGACTGTGGTATTGCAATAAAGGAAGAGTTTAATTAACAGGAGGCTGGCCACATTGAAGATACAGTTGTTACTTAAATTAGCCTCCCTGAAGGCTTGGAAGTTAAAGTTATTTAAAGATAGTTTGGTGGCCAGTGGACTAGGGAATGGGTGTTGCTGATCAGTTGGGGATGCAATCATAGGGTTGTGGAAAATGATCCCTGCATGCCAAGTCTGCCTCTGAACAGGGGGACCACAGGATCAGTTGAGTCATGAGTCATGAGTCCAGGAGGGGCCAGTCAGTTGTCAGAAGGTGAAAATCTGAAATACATCTCAAAAGGCCAGCTTTTGGCGCTACAATACTGATGTCATCTATAGAAGGCATTGAGAAAATCATGTCTTGTGACATCTGACCACATGACTCCTGAGCAAAAAGGAATAATAAAAATTATGCATACATTTTAGCAGAACTCAGGCCCTGCCCATGATCCTAATCTCATGGGCTTTTATTAGTCTTAAAAAAATTGTTTCGTGTTCCTCAGCAAGGAGAGGGTTAGTTTTAGGAAGAGACTATTATCATCCTTGCTTTCAAGTTAAACTATAAACTAAATTCCTCCTATGATTAGCTTAGCCTAAGGTATGAGCAAAGACAATTAGCCTGTGAGGCTAGAAGCAAGATGGAGTCCGCAATGCTAGACTTCTCTCACTGTCATAATCTTTGCAAAGGCAGTTTCAAGACAATGATATTAAAAATTCTAAGTATTCACCAACATGAGATACCTGTTGGCATATATCAAATAATAGGTAAATATTCAGCTGCAGCAGTGCTTCTAAGCTTAAATGTACATATGGATCACCTGGGTAGGTCTAATGACCCAGTAGGTGTGGATGCAGCTTGGTCCACACTGCCCATAGAGGACATCACTGAACACCAGGATCCAGAGAAACAGTTAAAGAACAGGGGGCAAATGACTACAGCATAGTTGAGGACAGATGGGCACAAACTGAGGGCATCCAGATATACCTAGGCAAAATGGAAGAATAGACAGGAAAAGGAACAAGAAGATAAGCAAGGGGCATATGAGAGAGCTACCATTTTATTAGCACTAGGCAGTAAAAGGAGAGGCTAACTGGGTCTCATTTGGCCTAAATGGAGGCTGATTCAGTGGGTGGGACTGGGATGAACTCTGGAGTCATAAATAGATCCAAGTTTGGTAAAACCTGAAGTTTGTTTTAATGGGAGTGGTTCTTTTAAAGAAACAATACAAAGGTTACATATCAAATTAGAATGAGAAAACTAAAAATTCTCAAAGTATACAAATTGCAAAAGTAGTACAACATCGTAATTATTACAGTATCAAGAAAAATAACATAATTTGAGGAAATTAAGCCACATGAATTCTCAGTATTTTTTTCTTGTGGTTCCAATACCCAGGACATGAGAGTGTCATGGAGAGAACGTTGAAGTACAGAAATAACAGCAGGTTTAATCCTCTGTGGGCAATATACAGTACTTTTGCAAATTTTACTGGTCATGTGAACAGAGAGCTAAGTAAAGTTTGTGTAGAAAAAAAAGACCCGAAAGCTTACACTTCATGGCCTACAGGGTTTATTTGCCTCTGCCTGGACTTCCATATTTTGTAATTAATAATTGTTTAAGTAGCAAAGCTTAGAAAAGGTTCGTTTTTTCCATTGTGAGAAGTTATTGCCATCACAATACCACCACTCGCACTTTAATGTAGTTTCTTTAATGAAGGAGGAACAAGTGGATTTTGAAGCATCATGCCTCATTTGAGCTTCAACCTGAGTCGGTCATGTGAGCTGGCTAAGAACATGTGCATACATCCTCATGTGAGTTGTCCACTGAGGCAGAATGCTATTTTCCTATAACTTAGGGGGCTAAGACACTGAGTTTTGAAAAAAAAAGCCTTAAGTATTATGAGGAGATAGCTTTACAATAGGGCCTTTATTATACAAAGGGTATCAATTTTTAAAGACCTTATATTTCAGTCCTTCACATGTGTCACTTTTTCAAGCTTTCAAAGACAACCCTCTCAAGGACAGCTCTAGTTGAACCTGAAGTTGCTAGGAGATGTAACCAACAGTCAGGAGAGTCTGGGTGTCTTTCTTTTCCCTCCTTGCTTCTGTTAACGTTTCCCTGGGGAGCGAAGAGCTGATGTTGTCAGACTTTTTGGCATACCTGTCTTACTACTGATGAGGAGGACAGAAAGGTCACACAGTCTGCTTAAAAGACCAAGAAAATAGTGTCTGGGCATGAATATCATGTCGGGTCTTGCTTTATTCTTATCTCGTTATGGTTTTCCTTTCCCCTCAAAGCAGGGATTATTTAAATCCACTTCTGGAATCTCTACCCTACTTGTGCAATGTGTGTTGAAATTCTTTAACAGATGTTTAGCAAGAGCCTATTTTAGGCCAGGACCTCATAGCTGCTGAGTCTTCTGCAGTCTGGTAGGAGAACCAGGTAAAGAGCAGGTTATTGCAATGCAGTCTGACATTTGAGTTACCTATAGGGTGTGATGTTAGCACAATAAAATAAAATACCAGTCCATATTCAAATAGCTCAGGGAAAACTTCCCAGAAGAGGTCATAGAGATTTATGGCAAGTGTCATTAAAGTATGGGCAACAAATATGAAAATGGTATAAACTGTAGTTAGAGAGATAATTAGTAACAAGAATATGTAAGGTTAATACCATGGCAAAGACCATCAGTGATAGACTGGATAAAGAAAATGTGGTACATATACATCATGGAATACTATGTAGCCATAAAAAGAATGAGTTCATGTCCTTTGCAGGAACATAGATAAAGATGGAAGTCATCATTCTCAGCAAACTAATATAGGAACAGAAAATCCAACACTACATATTCTCACTCATAAGTGGGAGTTGAACAATGAGAATACATGGACACAGGGAGGGGAATATCACACACTGGGGCCTGTTGGAGGGGTTGGGGGCAAAGGGAGGGAGAGCATTAGGACAAATATCTAATGTATATGGGGTTTAAAAATTAGATGACAGGTTGATAGGTGCAGCAAACCACTGTGGCACATGTATACCTACGCAGCAAACCTGTAAATTCTGCACACGTATTCTAGAAATTAAAGTTAGAAAAGAAAAGAAAAGAGAAAAGAAAAGAAAAGAATTCAATGGTAATGGGAATTTATTGAAAGGATTTGGATAGAAGAATCCAGTGATTTGTTTCATAAACTTCAGAATCCAATCCAGCTAGAATTATGTTGCATTGAAAGATAACTTGAAGACTTTGTTTAGAGTTAGTAAGCATGATTTTGATGAGGAATGGATATAATCTGCATAAATTTGGGAGATACAACAAACAGAATAGGTATCAGATTAGATGTGGAAGGTGGAAAACTGAAAAATCTAAAACAAAAAAAGTAGAGACATGGTTTAAGTAACCAGTAGAATAATGGTACTACTTACTGATATCTAGGATGGTGGATGACAAGAAAGATTTCAGCATTTTATACATTAAGGCCTGAGATGGCTATAGGTCATCTAGTGAAGAAGATGCAATTGATTCTTGTTATTTGTTGTAATATGTCCATCAAGTTGTCATAAACACAGAATTAGTGAATACTGAACTCTGGCTCCTAGGATAATACAGGGTTAGGTTCCTAGTAGCCCCTGGCCACAGTTTCACCAACTGGTCAATACAGAACTTGGTTTTATTTGTGTTTATGGTTAAAAATTTGTTTAAGCACATCACAGATTTCTTTATGTAGGAACACTAGAGAACACTTAAACACTACCATTGGGGGCCAGTGTAAACAGCAAAATCACAAACAAGCATGAAAATGGGAAAACATGGCACTAAATAGACAACCAAAAGGACACTTGTTTACAGTGTCAAAGATGAAACAAGAAGCCAGAACATTGCCTTGTTCAACCTCAGTAGGGAATATGTACATTGGGCGAAAATCAAATTTTTCACTGCTTTGTGTATGTCTGGAAATAACCACAAAATGTTCACAGCATTAGAATAAATTATAATGGGTATACAAATTCACAAATACAGAATCCATGTATAATGAGAATTAACTGTATTCAAGTATAGAGCTCAGAAACATCTAGGAAGAAGATATATCTTTGGGAATCATCAATAAAATGATACTATTTCTTGTTGAGAAACGCTGAGTGTATAATTGATGAGAAATGCTGAGTGTATGATAAAAATATATTGTTTGCTAGGAAGAAGATGGTAAGGAAAACCTCGCCCCCCTGCCCCCAAGTACAAAACTATTTGGGGCATTCTAAAGTGGCAGGACAGCCTATAAATATCATACACTCGTTAAAACAATTCTTTAAGCACAGGATATCTGACCCTGCCCCCATAGCTCCCTCGTGGAGAATCCTGTTTGGTTTGCCTGTGATCAGTGGTAAGTGGGCACCAGCTGCCTACCTGGTGTATTTTTTGTCTTATGAGAAAATACCGAACATTTGTTTGTTAACATTAATCACTGTTCAGAGAGAATAAATGCGTGGGTCAGAGTCTGCTTGAGGCCTTTCAGCCTGAAATGATGTCAGCCCCCTAAGGCTCTCAGCTCAGAAGGCTGTTGGCCTCTTGGATAGTCCCACTTTGTTGTTCTATCTGGGTGTCTGCTTCTCAATTCCTTCAGTGCCGCCTGGGTGTGGGTCTCTATGGCCGCACTGGTTCTTAGTAATTTCTAATACTGGGAATGGAGGAAATCACTTAGAAAAACTAGAAAGAGTAAGGCAGGCACAGTTCCAGAATCTGAGGGGCTCCAGCATTTAGTCCATGGAAAGCTGTCATTTCGTGTTAGGTAGAGAAAATGAAAGTAGACCCAACAAAGAGCCCTGAGAAAGAGGGGAAAGGAAAGAATGTGGTGCCCAGGCAGCTGAGAGCAGAGATTATTGTAAAATGGACAGCTGATTCCTGTCTTAAGTGCTGATAATAAGGTTATAAAACGAAGCAAGAACTCTCTCCTTTGAATTTGGTATCATAAATACATCCAGTGCCTTGACAAGAGCAGTTCAGTGGAGGGTGGGTGGATGCCTACATTGGTGTGAGTTGAAACCCTGAATAGGAGGTGAGAGAACTGAAGCTGTAAGTATTAGTAGCAACTTCAGTGAATTTTGAAACAAGGAAGAGCAGGAAAAGATGCATGTGGAGAGTGATGAGGGGAAATGGGAGATGCATATGTATATATAGAGAGAGAGAAAGAGAGAGAGAATCTAGGAGAATAGACCATCATTTTTCTAAAAGAACACCAAAAAATCTTTTGGATCAAGGAAAATTAAGTTTATTAGACTAACTGCCGTAAGAGAGAATGTTATCTTAACAAACCTAGTAGTTCTTCAGCCTAGAGTAGTCAGGGGACAATATTTATTATATTAAAGTCAGGCGACTTTAGGATCTAGGCTGGTTGACTGAAAGAAGTTATTGCAAAGTTGAGTTATTTGAGATCAGACACAGTTTACAACATAAAAGTCTTAGATGGGTTTAGTGAGACCACTGGTTACTTGAAGATTACAGAGGCACTGTGAGAAGAAATGAGGCGGGATATGATCTTAACCACCTGAAACTTACACAGAGGGAAGAATGGGAAACCTGATTCTACATATTCTAGTAGCTCGAATGAGCTGACAAGTAGATTCATCCCCCAGATCCTGCAGAAAGGAACTCAGTCCTACCAAGACTTTGATTCTGGCCTTGCAAAACACTGAAGCAGAGAACCTACTTGGGTTATGTGCAGACTCTTGAGCCATGGAAACCAAGAAATAATAAATTTGTGTCATTTTAAGCCACCAAATTTGTGGTAATTTATTATGAAGCAGAAAAATAATACAACTCATTTACTTAGTCCAGTATAACCTTGATCTCAAAACCTGATAAAGACATTATAAAGAAGAAAAAACATCTTTCATAACCAAACAAAATGCTATCAAAGCAAGTTCAGCATATACTAAAAGTATCATATATTATCACTATTAAGTTGGGCTGATTTCAAGAATGTAAACTGGCATGTCATTTATTTGATGAGCAATCAATTAATTCAACACATTAATATAACAGAACAAAACTCAGACGGCACTTCTGAAAGATTCCTGTTATCATAGCTTCTGTTCAACTATTTATTGATGGTACTAACTAGGCATATAAACCAACAAAATTAAGCAATGGCATAGGGACCGAAACAAAACAAATGAAACTTGCTTTATTTACAGATGATTTAATTGCATAGATAGATGATTGAAAATAAATATATACTTGGGCAGTTATAATTAATAAGGTAATACATTTAGCAAAGTTGTTGAACATGAAAATCCACATGTAAAACTGAATTTTATTTTCAGTTTTATGAATAAAATAATATGAATAAAATAATAGAAAATATAATTTAAAAAAGATAGCAGTTAGAATAGCATCTAAGATTGTTAAACACCAAAGAATAGAACTTAAGGAGATCATCAGAGATTACAAAACAGTAAAAAACATTACTGAGATGATTTTAAAAGGCATAAATATATGAGATATTATACTCAGTTCATAGATTTTAAAATTCAGCATTGCAATAATGTCAAGCCTCAAATTGATCTATTTTATATGTAGTATACAGTAGAATATGTATATGTAATAGAGAAAGTAGAAAGATATATAACAGAATATACCATTATACAATATATCTGTATATTATCTTGCTTTATTGGATTATATATTATTATTATACTACTATAAACCATAGTTTGACTTTATTCAATCAGTCCTATAACTGCATCTCCGAGATAATTTGTTGGTCTACAATTACTTTTTCATCCTTAATGAACTATTTTCAAAGAAATTGTTGTTGTGAAGTTATAAGAAAGTGAAAAGCACCTAAAACCCTGTAAAATTATGCAATACATTGCTTTTGATTCCACAGCATGTTCTTTCTGCAAATCATTGGTTTGTGAGGAAGTCTGGTTCATTTTGGTAGATATACACTAGTGCACTCTTTGTCTCTGTTTCTCTGTTATGTGCACACATACACACAATTTAAGTGGTCAAGGTATATCAAGGCTTTCCATTCATGCATTTTAATGTGGTTTTACTCCCCGAAGACGAAACTATCAGGGTGGATTGGATTATAGCAGAGCATGTCACAGAAGGAGCTGTTAGAGATTAAATATGTACCTTATTCATGTAAAAGGGAATTTGAGTTGAAATTGACTCTCACGGCAAATCCAAGTTAGAGAAATATCACTTTTGAGATCTTGAATTATATTTTAATATTTAGTCAAGGAAAAGAGAAAGCAAAAAGATCAACAAATAAGTTGCTTTTTAAAAAGCAACCTAAGAAATGTGATAAGTATGTCAAATTTGCTCTTAGTGACCTGTTTCTCCCAAGGGTGGATTAGGCATAAGGTTGAAAGGGATGCTCTTGAACACAGCAAAATTATTTTAAAGTGAAAACAAAGATTTAAAAGGAACTATTAAGTTTATGGCATTATTATGGCAATCGAATTGTCATTTTATTGTTTGAGAAAATTGAGAGTCAATATAATATTAGAAAGTCAATATTAAGAGTCAATATAACATTAGAAACAAATTGAGAGTCAATATAATATTAGAAAGCAATAATGCACATGATTAATATATGAGTATAAAATAGCAATATTTGAATTTTCTGGTTTTTCTATGGGAAGATTTTATATCTAATTGTACTAGAAGTGAAGTAAACAATCTGGAAACTGAGTTGAAATATAAAGAGTTTATTTTAACCTGTGGACTCATTTGAAGACAACATATTGTTTTAGAGCATGTTTAAATTCATATCTACTGGAGAAAAACCTGTGCAAACACCTGAATAAAGTACATGACAAACTCTAAAAGAAAATGCTTGTAAAATCATGAACAATGGCCTTAATAATTTTTACTTTATTTCTGCATTCTATCAGTGGCAATATCTCTTAATACTTTATGTATATACTAAGATTGGTTTGGAAAGAAAGAAAGAAGGAAAGAAGGAAAGAAAGAAGGAAAGAAGGAAAGAAGGAAAGAAGGAAGAAAGAAAGAAAGAAAGAAAGAAAGAAAGAAAGAAAGAAAGGGAGGAAGGGAGGAAAGAGGGAAGGAAGGGAGGAAAGAGAAAGAAAGAATCAATCATGGAGAGGCAAGAAGAGAAAATAAAACTACACCCAGGTCACCATCAAGTGTGAAAATCAAGTATGACCTGGTTGAGAAAGCACATGTTCACTCACATACTCACACACACACACACACACACCCACACGTGGCAGAGAAATGGCATTTCTAGAGAAAATGGTCAAAAAGAAGGTGGTATAATTTGCTATGTATTGGGTAATAGTTTCACAGTCTCTTGTTATTTAACATAGTATTTGCCATATAGGAAAACTTTGATTTCTGTGTTTTGATAATATTTCTACTTTTACTTACATATAGCCTACTTATATTTCTTAATTGTAACTGTTTTCCTGATCTAATATTCTATTCAATGATTCTCTTGAATTTCTAGTCAACAACTCTACCATCTAGAAGCATAAGAGTTATAACTTTTAAAATTCAATATATAGTTTAGATAAATGTATGTATATTTTACTTCTCTTAATGTTCTGGCTATGACCTCCAAAAAGATGTTGAATCTTTGATCATAAAAGTGATAGTAGACATCATTATCCCCTTCCTTGCATAATGTTTCTAATATTTTTATCATCAAACATGTTTTCTTCATATAGACACTTTTTAACAGATTGAGAAAGGTTATTTTTATTCATTATTTGGTATGAGTATTTATTTTTGCCTCTTAGGAATTGTGTATTACAGTTATGCTCAGTTGATTTAACTCTCCAGTTTTTTTATTGAAATAATAATATTTTTCTATAATTTCTTAATATAGTGGTTTCTATTAATGTATATTCTAATGTTAAATATCCTTGAGACTGGAAAAATTAGAGGTAGTTGTCTGAAAACCTCTTTTAATGTGCATTGCTTTCAACTCACCAAGGCTTTATTAAGAAATTTTACTTCTGTTCACAATGACATTTGCCCAGATGTTTGTTTCTTTTCCTTTTGTTTTGTATTTTCTTTTCCACAAGGAATCAGTACCATGTTAGCCTTATAAAATGATTTATTTGATTGTGCATCTGTTTCTAGGCTTTGAAACAGGGTACATAACATGAATATTATCTTTGTCTTGACAGCAAAGTAGATCAAGACAAATAAAACTTTTGGGATTCCAGATAAGCAGACAAAGCAAAGCAAACACTTAAGACTTGTTCGGCAGCCTGCTGTGCACATACATGCTTCTCTATTCTTAAAATAGAAGTACAAAACTTTAATGAGAGTTTATCACACTGGTCAGATTTTTCAGATTCCACAAAAAATTGTGAGCTGTTCTAGTTTGTTTCTTATAAAATCAATTATTGCCACAAAATTTTTTGATAATTTAAGAAACTATTTATATATAAAAAGATCCCTCCATTTTATTTGTATTCTTTTCTCGTCCTTCTCTGAATTTATAAAATGTACAATTACATTGTACTTACCAAGTCAAATATTTTCTTTGCTTTTGCCTTTTTCTTTAAAAAAAAATGTATTTCTACCCTTTTAAAGGTTGTCAATTATTTAAGGATGCCTCTTTTTTTAGGTTAAAGCTAAGTTCACTTAAAAAAAAAAGTTTTTATTAATTCTTATTGAAAATATTTCGGGCTGTAAGCTTTCCCTACTTAGATTTTGGTTCTACCTAGAAGCATTTGTGTTTAACATTTCCCATTGTTACTTATTTCTAAATGGTTCTTAATGCCAGTTCTCATTTCTTTCTTTCTTTCTTTTTTTTTTTCTGTTTGAGACAGGATCTTGCTCTGTCACCCAGGCTGGAGTGCAGTATTGCTAACATGGCTCACTGCAGTGTCAGATTACCAGTACAGGTGAGCCTCCTGCCTTAGCCTTTTTAGGAGCTGGGCTACAGGTGTGTGCCACCATGTGCAGGATTTTATTTTGTTTTTGTAGAGACCAGAGGTCATCATGTTGCCAATGCTGGTCTCAGACTCTTGGGCTCAAGCAATCCTCCTGCCTCAGCCTACCAAAGTGTGGGGATTTACAGGTGTGAGCCATCAGGCCTGGCCAACATTTCTACTTTAAGCCAAGAGTTTAAGGATATTACATAATTTTAAGATGTATAGTTTTCTTTTTCAGCTTTTTCTCTTCATCTATAATTTTAGGGCATTTTGTTCAGTGATTGTGAATTTGAGTTCTATTTTTTGATATTTGGTGATATTTGTGGGAAGTACCTGTGTATGGGTTTTGTGAATGTTTAATGTATGTTTCAAATGATGTGTAGTTCCTATTCATATAGTACAATTATTTACATGAAATTAATCTTATTAATTATGTTGGTCAAATCCTTTCTACCCATTTTTCCCATAACTTCTTTTACAGCCCATGTTATTTTTTATCTAATAACATTAAAAAATTTATTTATATAAATTTAAGAGGTATAAGTATAATTTATATTTAAGTAAAAATAGTAAGGAATTTTCTATAATTCACCCCCAGCAGCAGTCCCAATTATTCTAAGACTCCATTGTCTACCACTGTCCACATTCCATACTCTACTTCCATGTGCGTTATCTCCCACTTATAAGTAAGAACATGGTATTTATCTTTCTGTTTCTAAGTAGTTTCCCTTAAGATAATAGCCTCCAGGTCTATCTGCCTTGCTGCAAATGACATGATTTCATTCTTTGTGGTGTCTCAATGGTATTCCACTGTGTTTACATACCATTTTCTTTATCCAATCTTAAGTTCATGAACACTTAAGTTAGTTTCATGATTTTGCTATTGTCAATAGTGCTGTGATGAGCATACAAGTTCAGGTATCTTTTTGATGTGATTATTTATTTTCCCTTGAGTAGATACCAGGTACTGGGGTTACCGGATTGATCAGTAGTTCTATTTTTAGTTCTTTGGGAAATTTCCATACTGTTTTCCATACAGGTTGTGCTAACTTAAATTTCCATCAACAGTGTATAAACATTCCCTTTTCTCTGTGTCTTCACCAACATATATTACTTTTTGTCCTTTTTATAATAGCCATTCTGAATGGTATAAAATATCTCATTGTGGTTTTAATTTGCATTTCTCTGATTATTATTAGTGACACTGAGCATTTTTATATGCTCTTTGGCTAATTGTATATCTTTTTTGGGGAAAAAAATCATCTACTGATGACTTTTGCCCACCATTTGTTGGAACTATTGTTATCACCATTTGTTGTTGTTGTTGTTGTGTTGAGCTGTTTGAGTTCCTTACAAATTCTGAATGTTAATCTCCTGTTTGATGCATAGTTTGCAAATATTTTCTTCTATTTGACTGGTTGTCTGTTCACTCTGGTGATTTTGCAGTGTAAAAGCTTTTAAGTTTCATTTGTCTAATTTTGTTTTGTTTCCTGTGCTTTTGAAATCTTTGTCTTGAATTATTTGCCTAGAACAATGTCCAGAAAAGTTTTTTGTAGGATTTCTATAATATTTTTATATTTTTATGTCTTAAAATTAATGATTTCATTCATCTTGGGTTGACTTTTGTATATAATAAGAGATTATGGTACAATTGTATCCTTCTGCGTATGTCAGTCCAATTTTCCTAGCATCATTTATTGAAAAGAGTGTTCTTTCCCTAGTGCATATTTTCTAGCATCATTAATTGAAAAGAATGTCTTGTCCTTAGTGCATATTTCCTAGCATCATTTATTGAAAAGAGTGTCCTTTCCCTAGTGAATATTCTTGCTAATATTTTCAGAGATAAGTTTGCAGTAAATTTGCGGCTTTATTTACGGGTTCTCTAATCTGTTCCTTTGATTTATGTGTCTGTTTTTTAATTTCTTCTTCTTCTTTTCTTTTCCTTTTTTTTTTCTTTTTAACCAGTATCATGCTGTTTTGGCTACTACAGACTTATAGTATAATTTGAAGTCAGGTAATGTGATGCCTCCTGTTTTACTTAGGATTGCTTTTGCTATTGGGACTCTTTTTTTTTTTTTTTTTTTTTTTTCTTTTTTTTTTTTTTTTTTTTTTTTTTTTTTTTTTTTTTTTTTTTTTTTTTTTTTTTTTTTTTTTTTTTTTTTTTTTTTTTTTTTTTTTTTTTTTTTTTTTTTTTTTTTTTTTTTTTTTTTTTTTTTTTTTTTTTTTTTTTTTTTTTTTTTTTTTTTTTTTTTTTGGTCCCATATATATTTTAGGATTTTTTTTCTAATTCTGTAAAAAATGATGTTGATATTTTGACAGCGATTGCATTGAATCTATAGATTGCTTTTAGAAATATAGCAATTTTTACAATATTAATTATTCTAAGCCATGAGCATAGGATGCTTTTCTATTCATTTGTGTCAAGTACATTTTCTTGCATCAGTGTTTTGTAGTCTTCCTTGTAGAGTTCTCTCACCTCCCTAGTTTATTATATTCCTGAGTATTTTTTTATGACTATTGTAAATAGGATTGCCATTTTGATTTGGTTCTCAGGTTGGTTGTTATTATTGGTGTATAGAAATGCTTCTTAATTTTGTATGCTGATTTTTCTATCCTAAAACACAACTGAATTCATTTATTAAATCTAAGAGATTTGGGGTGGAACTTTTAGGATTTTCTAAGTGTATAATCATATCGCCAGCATACAGGGATAATTTTACTTCTGAATTCCCAACTTAGATGCCTTTTTATTTTTTCCTCTTAATTACTCTAGTCAGGACTTCTATTACTATGTTGAGTAGACGTGGTGAAAGTGAGCATCCTTCTCTTGTTCTAGTTCTTAGAAAGAATGCTTTCATCTTTTCCCCATTCAGTATGATGCTTACTGTGTGTTTGTCACATATGACATGTGTTGTTTCGAGGTATGTTCCTTCAATGCCTAGTTTGTTGAGGATTTTTATCATAAAGGGATGCTAAATTCTATCAAATGATTTCTCTGCATGTATTGAGATGATCATATGGTTTTTGTCCTACATTTTGCTTGAGTAATGTATTACATTTATTGATTTCATATGTTCAACTATTTTTGCATCCCTGGTGTAAAACCCACTTGATTATGGTGCATCATTATCTTTTTGATATGTCAATACACAAATATTTGATTTGATAGTATTCTGTTGATGGTATTTCTAAGTTCATTGGTTAAATAATGTTATTTTGGCTATATGAAAAAAGATAAATACTATGAGTCAAATGTTTGTTTCAGCCCACAAACAATTTCTACATTTATTTAAAGGTAGCAGGTTATAGTTAAATAACGTCTATTCTCTCTTCCTGTCTGATCCCAGATAGTCAACCAAAAATTAACATGTTTTGACACTTTTTGCCAATGCTCATGGGAAAGATTGTTGGATAGAGGCTCCCGGACATTTTCTCTAAAGTGGATTTAGTGTTTAATAACATAGTACAATGATACAAGATTTCATTACAAACTGCAGTGTTTCTGAAACAAGAGGATGTTTCTGAAACAAGAGGAAAGCTTTCTGGAGGACCAGTCAGGAGTCTAGTCTCATAACTGAAGTTGAGCAAAACCAAACCAAAACAAAACAAAAAAGTGGTGTGTTTCTGGCCTTTAAAGAGTAATTTACAAGCATTTCTAAAATCTAATTAAAAAATAGATGGATATATAATTCACTGGAATATATAATTGTTATACAGAACTTAACTCCAAGAAATTGTTAAACTTTGTTTTTCTTTTTACTTCCTTGCTTTTTCTTTAAAAAAGGAAGGAGAGTTTACCTTGCTGTTTGTAGGTTATATAAGGACAATAATTTTTTCTTCACTGTTTTATCTATAGGAATAAACCAGTTAACACACATTTTTTTCAAATTTTATGAATTAATGGATGAATGAACAAATAGGTGTGTTAAACACCTGCCAAGAGGTAATGAAATAGATTGACTCCTAAATGCCTCTAGATATGATGGGATTGTCATATTCACAATCAGAACTAACCTCACCTATGGTTAAACATTTTTGTTCACCAGCCAGGAAAAAAATGCTCTTAGGTATTATATACTTTCAAGAGTCATCCTGTGAGTAGCTATTTTTCATATCCTTTCCTGATCTCACTTTGATGCTAACCTAAGGCTGCTTACATGTGGTTACTTTGTGAGATATATTCCTGTCCAATCAGTTGACTGATCTCATTCTGTTTCTCATCACTTTCCTTGTCTTGCTTTCCTTTTGCCTGAGAAACTTCTGTGTTTCTTAACACATTATCATTTCAACACCCCATCTATTGGTCTACAAGTTTTTGTCACTGAATACATGCTGAGCAGTAGCAGCAGGTTGCTTAAATTTTGGGATCCAATATGAAATGATTTGTGATAGCTGATAGGTGCTAAATAACACAGTTTCCTCCAGAGCTAGAAATTTTAGCTATTCTTCTTTATATTTTATGAAGAAAGAGTTGCAATATCAAATACCTAGCATAATCTTGAAGATTTGGATAGTTAACATGGTAGATTTGAGGGGAAAAATTAAAAACAATCTAGATATTTAAAGAGTTGAGTATATTCTGACTCTGGCGTTTAATCGGAAGTTTTTGAAGTCAGAAATTTTGGAGGTTGCATAAACATTGAAAGTTTAGCAACATAGAACACATCAAAAGAGAATAGCAGTTAGGTTTATTCTTGGCACAGGCAAGCTCTTCTACCCTGTGACAGCCTGTCTCCTGGGGTTTTGCGTTATATTGTAACCTGAAAATGTATCACCATTAGTTATTACCTTAATGACAATAACTATGGTTTATTGGTTGCACAAATTTAATTACAAGAATCCTGAAAGGTGGGCATTAGTTATTAAGTCTATCTTTACTTATGAGGAAAGAGATACACAATTCAGGTTAGTGGAGTGGCCTTAGGCTGCACAGTTCCAATTAGCGGATACTATATGGCTTTTTTATTATAATTATTTCTCAGAAAGAATGGTTTCTTAACTCTTGCATTTAAGTGTAAAACCAAAAGTTTCACCTACATTTTGAAACTGTTGGTCTTAATGATTCTTAAGGTGGAATACTATGTTTCCTTAAACACAAGGGCCTTTTGTCCCAAATTTCTCTGCATGTACAGACTTTTTTTCTTGTCATGGCAGACATGGCAATCATCTCACTTGTGTGTTCAGTTGTTCCTCAGTGTGTGTCAGAGATTGGATCCAGGATCCTCCTCTAATGCCAAAATCCATGGATGCTGAAGTCTCTTACATAAAATGGCATTGGATTTGCATATAACCTATACCCTCCCATGTACTTTAAATTATCTTTCTATTACCATCTCACTTGTGTGTTCAGTTGTTCCTCAGTGTGTGTCAGAGATTGGATCCAGGATCCTCCTCTAATGCCAAAATCCATGGATGCTGAAGTCTCTTACATAAAATGGCATTGGATTTGCATATAACCTATACCCTCCCATGTACTTTAAACTATCTTTCTATTACTTGTAATATCTAATAAAACATAAATACTATGTTAATAGCTGTTATATTTTATTGTTTAGGAAATAATGTAAAGGCTAGCCTGGACAACATAGTAGAATTCCATCTCTACAAAAAACAGAAAAAAATCTGGCTGTGGTGGCATATGTCTGTAGTCTCAAATACTCTACTTAGGAGGCTGAGAAAACATCACTTGAGCCCAGGAGGTCAAGGCTGCAGTGAGCTGTGATTGTGAAACTGTACTCCAGGCTGGGTGACACAGTGAATGATTTGGCTCTGTCTCCACCCAAATCTCATCTTGAATTGTGGTTCCCATTATCCCTACATGTCATGTGAGGGACCTGGTGGGAAATAATTGAATCATGGTGGTGGTTATCCTCATGCTGTTCTCGTGATAGTGAATTCTCACAAGGTCTTATAGCTTTATAAGGGACTTTCCCCCTTTTGTTTGGCACTTCTCCTTGCTGCCATCATGTGAAGTTTCCTGATTATGAATTTTCCATCATGATTATAAATTTCCTGAGGCCTCCCAGCCATATGGAACTATAAGTCAATTACACTTCTTTCCTTTATAAATTGCCCATTCTCAGCTTTATCTTTATCAGCAGTATGGGAACAGAATAATATAGTAAATTGGTACCAGTAGTGAGGTGCTGCTCTAAAGATACCCAAAATTGTAGAAGCAACTATGTAAGTACATAATAGGCAGAGGTTGGAACAATTTAGAGGACTCAGAAGAAGACAGGAAAATGTGGGAAAGTTTGAAACTTCCTAGAGACTTGTTCAATGGCTTTGACTAAAAAGCTGATAGTGATATGGACAAGAAAGTTCAGGCTGAGGTGGTCTCAAACAGAGAGAAGGAAGTTGTTGGGAACTAGAGCAAAAATGACTCTTGTTATGCTTTAGCAACAAGACTGGTAGCATTTTTCCCCTTTCCAGGAGATCTGTGGAACTTTGAACTTGAGAGAGATAATTTAGGATATCTGGCGGAAAAAATTTCTAAGCACTAACGTATTCAAAATGTGACTTGGGTGCTCTTAAAAGCACTCAGTTTTGTGCATTCACAAAAATATTGTTTGGAATTGGAACTTATGTTTAAAAGGAGAGCAGAGCATAAAATTTTGGAAAATTTGCAGCCTGATGATCCAATAGAAAACAAAAACCCATTCTCTAAAGAGAAATTTTAACCAGCTGCAGAAATTTGCAAAGTAACAATCTTGTTAATCACCAAGACAATGGGGAAAATGTCTCCAGGGCATGTCAGGGACCTTCACGACAACCCCTCCCATCACAGACCTGGAGGCTGAGGAGGAAAAAATGGTTTATAGGGCTGGGTCCAAGGCCCAACTGCTGTGTGCATCCTAGGGACTTGGTGCCCTGCATCCAAACTGCTGCAGCCCTGGCTAAAAAGAGCCAATGTATAGCTCAGGTCATTGCTTCCAAGGGTGAAAGCCCCAAATCTTGACAGCTTTCACATGGTGTTGGGCCTGCTGGTGTGCAAAGGACAAGAATTGAGGTTTGGGAACCCTCACCTAGATTTCAGAGGATGTATGAAAATGCATGGATGTTTAGTCAGAAATTTGATCCAGGGGACCAGCCCTCACAGACAACTTCTGCTAGGGCAGTGTGAAAGGAAAATAAAGGGTTAGAGCCCCCACACAGAGTCCCTACTGAAGCACTGCCTAGCGTAGCTGTGAGAAGAAGACCACTGTCCTCCAGATGCTAGAATGGTAGATCCACTGACAGTTTGCACTCTGTGCCTGGAAAAGCTGCAGCCACTCAACGCCAACTGTGAAAGCAGCCAAGAGTGGGGATGTACCCTGCAAAGCTACAGGGGCTGCAAAGGCCATGGGAGCCCACCTCTTGCATCAGTGTGACCCAGATATGAGACATGAAATCAAAGGAGAGTCCTTTGGAACTTTAAAGTTTAATGACTGTCTCATTCATTTTTGAACTGCATGGGGCATCAAGCCCCTTTGTTTTGACAAATTTCTCCCATTCGGAATGGGTGTATTTACCCAATGCATGTACATACATTGTGTCTAGGAAGTAACTAACTTGATTTTTATTTTACAGGCCCACATGTGGAAGGGACTTAACTTGTCTCAGATGAGACTTTGGACTTGAACTCTTGAGGTAATGCTGGAATTACCTCTGGGATTACCTCTGACTTTTGGGAACTGTTGGAACTGCATTATTGTGTTTTGAAATGTGAGAACATGAGATTTGGGAGGGGTCAGGGGTGGTATGATACGATTTGGCTGTTTCCCCACCCAAACCTCATCTTGAATTGTAGTTGCCATAATCCCCACATGTCACTGGAGAGACATGATGGGAGGTAACTTAATCATGGAGGCAATTATCGTTGTTCTGATAGTGAGTGAGTTCTCACAAGACCTGATGATTTTATACAGGACTTTTCCCTCTTTTGCTTAGCGCTTCTCCTTGCTGCCACCATGTGAAGAAGGACATGTTTACTTCACCTTTCACCATGATTGTAAGTTTCCTGAGGTCTCCTCAGTTATACCGACCTGAGTCAATTAAACCTCTTTCCTTTATAAATTACCCAGTCTTGGGTATGTCTTTATTAGCAGCATAAGAATGAAGTAATACCTGGAGCAAGATCCTGTCTCAAAAAAAAAAAAGTTTAAATATAATAATAAAGCCAAGAAAAAGAGTTTGTAAATGCTCATTATAGACACTTTAAAAAAAGGAAAATTAAATTTTTATTCACAGTAGGTTAAATCCAGAGATACAGAATCCAGGAATACGGATAGTCAACTGCATCTACTTGATGATGCCTTGATCATCTGGAAGAACTGACTGGGCTTTCTAATATAGGGCAATTTATGTCTGGGCAAAACGTGGAAGAGTCAGTGCACATAAAGAGTTGTTCAGGAAATATTTTAAAGATAGTAGCATATATTAAGACTTCTTTTCCTTTTTTTTGGCTTGAGGATTTGAAGTAAGAGAATCACAAGTAGGCAATAATTAGTTAAATCTAATGTAAGATTAGAATTATAGGAAGTCAAAGCTTGCTTCCCCAGAGAGATGCCTAACATGGACCATAAGAATGACAAGCAAGTTCTAGCAACGAAGACAAAGGGGAAAACAGACCAATTTTTTAATTTGTGAGGCTCTGAGAATAAAACAAATTAAACCACCTCTGGAATCAAACTTTCTGAGCACAAGTACAATATATTGGAAATTATCACAGCAACTTCCACACAACAGCAGATAGAAGTCATATTTTTAATAGGCATATCTTATAACCTATCTTAATGAAGTATAGTTATTAAATTATTGCTCTAGAAATTCTTACTACAGGATGAATATCCTTTATTTGAAATTCTTAACACCAGAATTTCTCCTGATATTTGAGTTTTTGGATTTTGGAATATTTGCATATAGATAATGACATATCTTGAGTTACGACCTAAGTCTCAATATGAAATTCATTTGTGTTTCATATACACCTCACACACATAGCCTGAATGTAATTTTATACCATATTCTAAAAAATTTTTTACATGAAACAAAGTTCACGTACATTGAATTATCAGAAAGCAACAGTGTTACTATCTCAGCCACCCATGTTGACAATCTATGGTAACATGATGGAACTTAAAGTGTTTTGAATTTTGGGGTATTTTGAGTTTTAGATTATTGCATTACAGATATTCAGCCTATATCTTTTTTTCTTCTTTCTATCTTAATTTGTATTTTGTAACTTTAAATACATATATAATTTTTAATAATTAAACATTGTTAACTTTCCGGAAAGTTTGTTTTATTTAGTTTTACTTTTTTTTTTTCCAGACATGTGATAAATGAATTGCTATGGTTAGCTGCAGATTACAGGACAAAGTCTTTTATACCAAATTAAAAATAATCCTCCCAAACTCCATACACTCAATGTTTACACTAAACAATCCAAATCAAACTTTAATGCAATCATTACTTCACTGCATTCTGGGAAATTTTTGAATTGAAGGAAGTCTCAAAGAGTCAAGCACTGTTATGGATTAGAGTAATTTATAATCTACCATTCACCACAAAGCCTACAAATTATACGTATGTCCACTCAAGACGCTCAAGAGCAACAGTGACAGGGTGTGGTGGCTCACATCTATAATCCCAGCACTGAGGTGGGCGGATCATGAATCAGGAGATCAAGACCATCCTGGCTAACATGGTGAAACTCCATCACTACTAAAAATACAAAAAAAAAAAAAAATTAGCCAGGCATGGTGGCATGCACCTGTAGTCCCAGCCACTTGGGACACTGAGGGAGGAGAATCACTTGAACCTGGGAGGTGGAGGTGCAGTGAGCCAAGATTGTGCCACTGGACTCCAGCCTGGGTGACAGAGTAAGACTCCATCTCAAAAAAAAAACAAAAAAAAAACAAAGATAGCAACAGCAACTGGCAGATGTGTAAGCAAGACGTATATTCAATTTGAAATTTTCTAAGAAACCAGGTGTGATGACACATGCCTGTAATCCCACAATCTGTGTGTGTATACTACATATATATGAAATAAAATTTTCTAATAGCTACGTTAAAAAAGGTAACTGAAGCTAATGAAACTAATATTAATGATGTATTTTATTTAACACAAAATGTCAAAAAATATTTTAGGATGAATTCAATGTAAATTGCTAATGAGATATTTTCATTTTTTTCTGCATAGAGTCTCAGACTATAGTATGTCATTTACACTCATGTCGATTTGAAATAGCCACACTCCAGATATTCTATAGCCACACACAGTGAGTGGCTTCCATATTGTGCAACACAGCTCTAGAAGGTAGCTATTGCTCCTCCTCAGGAGACTCACAGGAATTTTCTAGTAAAGATGATTCCTTTCTCTGAATATTTTTCTGCAGTTTATTGTGAACTCAACTTATGTTCTTACTGCACACAACTCATATGTGACTCACACAGTGTCAATACGTGGGCTCCACTGTACTCCGCAAGGCAGGGTTTGGACGCTAAGGCAATGAGGACAGGCTTTATCTATGTACATAAAATAGATGGCTCAAAGGACAATTACTTAACTATCAGGACACTAAAAGATTATTTTTGAGTCTTGACATCCTAAAAGTATGTTGCAAAAATGACCTTCTTTTGGGCAATAACCTAAATGAAAATGTAACCTGAAGGTGTGGTAACATGCTCTTCTCTTATAAAACTTGATCCAAAAACTCTATATATCAACAAATTAACACTTGATAGTCTTTGCTAATTCTGATAAGCACATAGAAGTGATTGTAATTGATTTTATTAAGTAGAAAATAGAAGTATTTTAGGAATTTCTTAATTTTATAAATTTAGTCTTTCTTGTAACAAAGGTAGGCTTATTAAATTTTGACTGGAGTTACTAAAAGCCATACTTGAAAAAGGATTTGCTTATATTTACTTAAAAACCTTATATTTAAAAAGCTGTATTACTTTTTAATACATTGGAAAGTTGATACTCACACATGTGCACTTTAAAGAGTGGTTTATAATATATGAACACCTGTTCTATTCTACTCAGAAGATCAACAGGGAAAGTGTGATAGGATATTAAGTGTTGCCCACATCATTACTGTTACAATGAATAAGATAAATATTTGAAAATAATGGCATAGTTCATCATAAAATCATATTGAGGTATTTGGGGAATTCATAATGTTTCCTGTAATCACAGCAGAAAGTAAAGGCTTGAAGTGTGCATAGCAAACGGGCTTAAGGAACGGGGAGCTTTTCCATTGCTATGACAGTCAGTAAAAGCCTATTACCTCAGAACCTGAAAGTTTGAAAATTAAGGTTTTCAGGCATGGTACAATTGATTTTGGGTTAGTAAAAAGTTGGGAATAATATATTTACTTGTGAGGTATAAAACTATTGCTCATGAGTAAGGAGAACATGGAATAATCAAAGCAAGGCTCAAAGAAAAAAAAGGAACCAAAACAAAAAGAAATATGTTTCTGTAAAGGCTGTTATAGTTTTGAATTCAGGAAACAGTGTTGACTGGTAAAGGGTCAGGGAATAGTAGACCGACACAGGAGATTAGTATAAGCCCTGGCCGCTTCCCACTGTGTGTTCTGAGCTGTCATTAGAATCGCTGGGCTCCTGCTTCCTCACCTTTACAGAAAACGGTGGAAGGGATGATCATTAATTTTCATTCCAGCTCTCAGAGTCCAAGATTCTAATTTTACATGCTAAATAATACATGTGTTTAGGACATATTGCTACATAACTGAGATAACTGGACACTTATTTCTGTTTAATAAATGAGGGCTTAGGTAGTATTTACTCTATAAGTTTTTTTTTCCAGCTTTTCCTATTTTTCTTCTACCTCACAATTAGAGAAATCAGTTAACAGATGAAAGTTAGTGTCAGATTTATGATATTGTCCATCTCACCACTCTAATTTTCTATTTACTTGTTCAATGATGGCAAAGATGGTATTTTATATTAACTTAGTATTTAGGCCAATATTTGTACATAAATACTAAACACACAATATAACAAGATATTTAAACCTAACACAAAATTTTATATGTAACTTAACATGTGCTTGCAAGTGAACAATTTTTTTCCTTCTCTCTGTTTCTTTAAACCTGGCAGGATTAGCCACATGTGATTGGCTGGTTAGCTCTTAAACAAAGCTGCAAATACAATTATTTTAGCTTCTAAAAGGGCACATCACATAATGTACTGGAGATCTGGAAAAAAGTATGATAATTTCTCTGTTTTATTGTTCTGCCTTTTTGAAATTTTTATTTTTCCATACATTTTATAAAATACACCATCATTTTATAGAGCTTAACAGATTTGCTATTTGAAAATAAATACTGAGGATGTATTTAAATTGTGTGTACCTATAGGTAGACATGTTCAAGAAAGCTGGGGACTTACTCTCTAAAACTTCATTGTCCAGTGGAGACATAAGCCACATACATAATTTAAATCTCCTGGTAGCTAAATTAACAGAAAATGAGTAAATTTATATATCCAACATATCTCAAATATCATTTAATATGTTAACAATATACATTAATTAATGCTATATTTTGTAACATATACTTTTATTTATTTATTCACTTACCTTGGAAATTCAATGTGTATTTTACATTTACAACATATCTCTGGACCAGTTGCATTCCAAGGGCTCAGTAGTTATACACAGCTAGGCAGTTCAGTTCACAAAGCCACGCAAAGAAGCTCTTCCTCCATTTGGTCTGGTCTTGACTCTCCTTGCTATAGTTTTCTCCCTTTGCCTGGAATTTCATATTATAGCCTCATTCCCATATCTGTCTCTGAGCCTTTGCGATTTGGGCTACACACAACAAATTTAGCCTCCTGGTCTCGGTGCTCCTGACTTGCTCTGTCTCTACCACCTACTTGGGTAATAAAGACTGTCTACCACTTCCTCTAGGAAGCAACATCTCAATGGGTTCCTCCCTACAGGAAGTTGAGACTTTGCTTCCAAACATTTAACCATGTTTTATCACTGATATTCTTAATCAATCATCAAGTTGCAACTGTCTCTTAACAGTTTTCCTGACTCAGCAGCTGTGAAATTATGCTTCTCTGAACTGGATTACTGTTTTCCAAATTACCCAACTCCAGGAATGTTGGTTGCTTTCTAATTTATACAAAATTTAAGCAAATTAAAAACAATTAATAGAAGAAATGCCCCAATGTAACTTTTAAATTTTATCCCTATATCATACTTCTAAGAAAATTTTTTTCTCCTAGTATTTCTCTTCAATTAGTACTAGTAGTCCATGAAGTAAATTTAATACAGAATAAATAGTGTTAATAACAAACACTATCAGGTATTTTTTAGAAACATTATTTGTAATTACTTTTCAGTAGCGTATTTTGACATCTGCCAATCCATTAGTCCATTCAAAGTAAGTCTCACATTAAAGGAATTTTTTATTTCATTTTGTTTTTTAAACTTCAGTATCACTACTTCTAGACTGTCTAGCACACATTTGGCTTGCAGTAAATATTTATTTATTTATTTATTTTGAGATGGAGTCTCACTCTGTGTCCAGGCTGGAGTGCAGTGCTGCAATCTCGGTCACTGCAACCTCTGCCTCCCGAGCTCAAGCGATTCACCTGCTTCAGCCTCCCAAGTAGCTGGGACTATAGGTACACACCACCATGCCTGACTAATTTTTTGTATTTTTAGTGGAGATGGGGTTTCACTATGTTAGCCAGGCTGGTCTCAAACTCCTGTCCTCATGATCCACCTACCTCCCAAAGTTCTAGGATTACAGGTGTGAATCACTGTGCCCAGTCTAATATTTATTAATAAAATGAATTTTAGTCATCTTTTCTAGTCATAAATTTGTTCTTGCAGATAGAAAGCTTCATGGCACATTTGCACAAACAGTACTATTATAATCAGGTATCTCATGACCAGATTTGTTTAGTGACAGTATCACTTGTGAAAAGCACTTGTATATTTTTTTTTTTTTCTTTTCTTTTTTTTTTTTTTTTGAGATGGAGTCTTGCTCTGTTGCCAGGCTGGAGGGCAGTGGTACAGTCTCGGCTCACTGCAACCTCCGCCTCCCAGGTTCAAGCAATTCTTCCGCCTCAGCCTCCCAAGTAGCTACAGGCGTGTGCCAAACACCCGGCTAATTTTTGTATTTTCAGTAGAGACGGGGTTTCACCATGTTGGCCAGGATGGTCTCGATCTCCTGACCTCGTGATCCACCCGCCTTGGCCTCCCAAAGTGCTAGCATTACAGGCATGAGCCACTGCGCCCTGCCGGTGTTTTAAAGACGCCTCATCACTAGGAGTGCCTCATCACTTGAGGAAAGTTGGTTGGGTGTGCCTTGAGGACACCAGGGCTCCAGTATTGAATCTTTTTCAGCCTCTCTTGAGTAAGAGAACTACTTTTACCCAGAGTGTCAGCATTCTTCCAAGGCCCTGTCTTGTTAATGTGGCTTCCCTAGCTCTTCAGAACAAGAGCAGAAAGAGAAAAGAAATGTGGTGTTAATCTCCTTATCTAAATGAAAAATTCCACGTATTTTTGTTTAATCTATTTTCCATTACCTTGGCAACAATTATCTTTGTTGCTTTATGTTCCCCGAGACAAAGAAACGATCCACCTTAATAAATCTTTTCATTTCGCCAGTGTGATACATGTTACATTTTCCTCCCTTACAGGTACATCTTAGTCTATTTTTTTCGTAGAAAAGTTAGATTGAGCGTACTACATATTCATGGAGAAATATCAAGTGGTTTCACATATACTTTTTGAAAACTGTTAATTTTATGTATTGTTACTCCATTTTGTATACTGGATCTCATTTTATATTAGAGTGTTCAATGAATTCCAATTTAGATAATCATATTCGATAAAATAAGTTGCATTACCCTGGTGAAACAACTTTTTTCTCCATGCTTCTTTGCCTCTTATTCTGTTTCTATTCTACTTGTATTAACTTTATAAGCCTAATATAAAATCACTTCTTTATGTGCTTCATACTTGAGAATGTTGCTGTGGTAAAAGGAATATATTGTTTGGATTAGGACGGAAGGAAAAACAAATTGCATTAGAAACCTGCAAGAAAATAAATGCATTCTTGGACTGCACTTCACTTGCACACTTGAGTATCCTCTGAGATAACTGGAGTCAGTTATCTGTGGTCAGTGCTTGAGGTCAATGGGCCAGGTGGAGTTTAAGGATGGGGTGAATGAGCATGGGTAGTAAATGGGACGTTCAAGCTAGAGAAATCCAAAGGCAGAATGCTTTACAAACAATTGTTTTCCAGAGAAAGGAGGTATTAATTGGGGAAATCATGAAGCAGGTACTTGGTGAATTAGAAATGCTCATAAATAAAACAAAACAAAAAAATATATAATAAAAAGATATTATCCAGGGATATTTTTGCTAGCTGTTTCCAATGATTTTTTCATTCTATTATCTCAGCATTGTACAGCAACAATGTCTGGAAAGGCAAGCAGATGCAATCCATTAGCAGAATGACAGCTAACTTACCACACACATACAAAGTCTAGAGAGAAAACCAAGGTTTAATTTTAATTTTTCAGTATCCTTTGGCTCCAGTGAAGTTAGTCAAAAATGTAACTTCTCCTTCTATCTTTCTCTTCCTGACAGATTTGCCCAGGCCTCCTGCTACTCAGCCCTGCCACTATCCTATTCTGTCATGCTCTTAGCCCATTTTTTGATGGGATTGTGATCAAGATGGTTGAGGCATCACTCCTTCCCCTTGGCATTCTCCACTGGGGATGCTAAGAGGTTTGTTTTGTGAGCACACGATTCTCCATAAAAGAAGTACTAGGTATTTTAGATTGGCCAATTATAGGTTTTCCATGAAACAAACTTTCTACTTGCCAATAAACATCACCTCTCATAGCTAAGGTTCAAATGGTTATTAAGTTAAAACACTTCCTTCTTCAAAATGGGAGGGGGGATAATTGGAGTCAATGAGACATGAAACTCTGAGTTACTGTTCATTCATTTGTTTAACATTTAATGGGACTTACTTATCAAAATTCCATGTACTGGAATATTAAAATGAATCAAACATCCTTTTTTTCAAGATTTTTTAAAAATGGGGACAGCAGACATGTAAGTAGATGAGTCATGTTGCAATGATTTAAATGTATATAACAGAGTCTAAGTGAAAGACTACAGAAGCTAAATTATTTGCTATTTCAGCAGGGAAAAATAACTGAGAGCTGAATGTTTCAGTTAGCAATTTACCTGGAGAGTCAGGGAGCAATAGAGGCATCACTCTTACCTGCACTGTCCACATGTTTCCTACAAAATTAAATATGATGAAGATTTACTCCCACTCTATGAATTGCCTGTTTACTCTTGTGATTTTTTTTTTTTTGCAGTATAGAAACTTTTACTTTAATATCCTCTAAAGAAAATATGAAAACATGAATATCTTTGTATTTCTCTGACTGGTAACACTATCATCACCAATGTTATATATGGTGGTGTCTTGAAATATTAATGCTTTAAAATAAGGTTTTTTGTGTCTTTTAAATGTAAACAGTAGAATATTAGTAACATACTAATTAGATATCAACTATTAACTCAAGAATAAAAAAGTCTTTAAAAGTGGAAAATTTTGAGAGAGAGGATTTGAGATGTCAGATTAGACAGAACTCCAGCGCACAACATCCAGCGAAAGAGACACAGAAACCCAGAGATCTCCTAGCTCCGAGGTACCAGGTGCATTTCAACGGGTCTGGTCCGAGGGTGAGCAAAGCCCGCTCAGGGCAGACCGACGTGGGGAGGGGTGCTGCTTCACCCAGAAAGTGCATCCGACCAGTGAGTCAGAGGCTCCACCTCTGGGGCTCCAGTCCAGATACAGCGCTTCCCCCAAAGCCTCAGCAATACACAGAACAAGGGATCTTTGCCAGTCAAGTGCTGGGAATTACAAGTGCAGAGTTGAATAAGAGTCTGCAGACTGAGCTATCGCTCCCTCCCCTTGCCCAGAAAGAGAGGGAGCTGTAAGTGGGAGCAGCTGGGCTGCCCCTAACTCAAGACCAGAGAGGAATCTGAAAGGGGGAGACTGCTGGGTGTGGCTGGGCAGGTCCCTAACTTCCCCCACAAACCCCAGAGGGCTGAAGCTCTGACTCTAGTGGGTTGCGTAGCCAGTGCCACAGTCTGAGAGGAACCCTGAATGATCCAGCCCAGTGGCGGAAGGGCATGACCCACCACTAGAGGGGTGGGACTAGACTACATGTTTTAAAAAAAAAAACACAGGAAGCCTGCGTAGCAACGGGACAGCATTCTCCACAACCCAGCAGCCCCTACAGGTCAGCAGAAGAGGTGGGCCTAATCTCCCAGCATAAACAAAAAAGACACAGGAAGCTTCCCTAGTAACCTGAAGGAGTCCCTAGAAACCCAGTAGTGCTCTCACAGGCAGACAAGCAATCTCATCAAGCAGCTTTCTGACACCACAGCCTGGTAAATCCACAAAAATGGGAAAAAAACAGTGCAAAAAAGGTGAAAACACCAAAGACCAGAACACCTCTTCTCCTTCAAGGGATCACAACTCCTCAACAACACAGGATCACAACTTGACTGAGAAGGACTGTGAAGAATTGACAGAAACAGGATTCAGAAGGTGGATAATAACAAACTTCTCAAAGCTAAAGGAACACATTCTAACTCAATGCAAAGAAACCAAAAACCTTGAAAAAAGGTTAGATGAAATGCTAACTAGAATAACCAGCTTAGAGAAGAACATAGATAACTTCATGGAGTTGAAGAGCACAGCACAAGAACTACGTGAAGCAAACACAAGTTTTAATAGCTGAATCGATCAAACAGAAGAAAGGATATCAGAGATTGAAGATCAACTCAATGAAGTAAAAAAAGAAGGCAATACAAGAGAAAAAAAGAGTGAAAAGAAATGAACAAAGCCTCCAAGAAATACGGGATTATGTGAAAAAATCTAATCTACACTTGTCCGGTGTACCTGAATATGATGGGGAGAATGAATCCAAGCTGGAAAACACACTCCAGGGTATTATCCAGGAGAACTTCCCAAGCCTAGCAAGGCAGTCCAAATTTCAAATTCAGGAAATACAGAGAACTCCACAAAGATATTCCTCAAGAAGAGCAACCCCAAGGCGCATAATTGTCAGATTCACCAGAGTCAAAATGAAAGAAAAAATGCTAAGGGCAACCAGAGAGAAAAGTCAGCTCACCCACAGAGGGAAGCCAATCAGACTCACGGCAGATCTCTCGGCAGAAACTCTACAAGCCAGAAAAGGGGGTGGGGCAATATTCAACATCCTTAAAGAAGAGAACTTTCAACCCAGAATCTCATATCCAGCCAAACTAAGCTTCATAAGTGAAGGAGAAATAATATCCTTTACAGACAAGCAATTATTGAGAAATTTTGTCACCACCAGACCTGCCCTACAAGAGCTCCTGAAAGAAACACTAAGCATGGAAAGGAACAAGTACCAGTCATTGCAAAAGCAAACCAGTTGGCAAAGACCAAAAATGCAACAAAGAAAATGAGTCAACTAATGAGAAAGAAAATGAGCCAGTAACAAAATGGCACAATCAAATTCACACATAACAATATTAACATTGAATGTAAATGGCCTAAACAACCCAATCAAAAGACACAGACTGGCAAAAAAGTTTTTGCAATTTACCCATCTGACAAAGGGCTAATATCCAGAATATACAAATAACTAAAACAGATATACAAGAAAAAACCAAACAACCCCATTCAAAAGTGGGCAAAGGATATGAACCGACACTTTTCAAAAGAGGACATATATGAGGCCAACAAACATATGAAAAAATGCTCATCATCACTGGTCATTAGAGAAATGCAAATCAAAACCACACTGAGATATCATCTCATGCCAGTTAGAATGGCGATCATTAAAAAATCGGGAGACAACAGATGCTAGAGAGGATGAGGAGAAATAGGAACACTCTTACACAGTTGGTTGGAATGTAAATTAGTTCAACCATTGTGGAAGACAGTGTGGCGATTTCTCAGGGATCTAGAAATAGCAATTCCATTTGACCCAGCGATCACACTATTGGGAATATACCCAAAGAACTATAAATCGTTCTACTATAAAGACACATGCACACGTATGTTCACCGCAGCCCTGTGTACAATAGCAAAGACCTGGAACCAACCCAAATGCCCATCAATGATAGACTGGACAAAAAAAAATGTGGTATATACACACACACCATGGAATACTACACAGCCACAAAAAACGATGAGTTCGTGTGCTTTGTAGGGACTTGGATGAATCTGGAAACCATCATTCTCAGCAAACTGACCCAAGAACAGAAAGCCAAGCACCGTATGTTCTCACTCATAGGTGGGTGTTGAACAACGAGAACACGTGGACTCAGGGAGAGGAGCAACACACACGGGGACAGTTGGGGGTTGGGTAGGGGAGAGACAATGGGGGATGAGAAGGGTGGGAAGGATAGGGAGGGATAACATGAGGAGAAATGCCAGATATAGTATGCACCTAAAGTAAAATAAATAAATCATAAAAAAGTGGAAAATTTCATATGGCTTTATTTTTCTTAACCTTCTACTCTCCTTATTTTCTCAGAATTTAATCCTAATGTAACTTATTTTGTCACCACAAGTATCTTATCATCTTCTTATGCATCTCTGTAATAAAAAATATACCTATATACTTAAATTTAGAAGTTTGTATTTCTTGTGACCATAAGGTCAATTGTATACATCGTGGGAGAAAGAATGGGAGAGCAATTAGTGGAAGCCCAAAAAGCAAACACTCAGGCATGAGGAAAGTCTGGCTCAAAACTCCTCTGCAAATCCCCTAAAATAAAAGATATCTAATCTCGAGCAAGTGAACCCATGGCAGTAGATTTGGTTATTTATTTTCTTTTCTACTATAAAGCTGTTTATTTATTCAGTTGAATTAACAAATGAAACATCTATATATTTATGTTATACAAAATGATGTTTTGAATTTTGTACACATGGCTATCAGGTGAATTAACATATGCATAACTTATTTTGGTTTTGTAGTGAGTGCACTTAAAATCTAATTTCTAAGTGATTTCCAAATGTAGTATCTATTGCTATTAACTATAGTCAGTATGCAATCTATCCATCTGACAAAGGGCTAATATCCAGAATCTACAAAGAACTTAAACAAATTTACAAGAAGAAAACAACTCCATCAAAAAGAGGGCAAAGGATATGAACAGACATTTCTCAAAAGAACACATTTATGTGGCCAATAAATATTGGAAAAAATCTCATCATCACTAGTCATTAGAGAAATGCAAATCAAAACCACAATAAGACACCATCTCACACCAGTTAGAATAAAGTCAGAAAACAACAGATGCTGGAGAGAATATGGAGAAATAGGAATGCTTTTACATTGTTGGCGGGAGTGTAAATTAGTTCAACCATTGTGGAACACAGTGTAGTGATTCTTCAAGGATCTAGAATCAGAAATACCATTTGACCTAGCAATCCCATTACTGGATATGTACGCAAAAGATTACAAATCATTCTGCCATAAAGACACATGCACACGTATGTTTATTGCAACACTATTCACAATAGCAAAGACTTGGAACCAACCCAAATGCCCATAAAATATAGACTGGATAAAGAAAATGTGGCACATATACACCATGGAATACTATGTAGCTATAAAAAAAGGATAAGTTCATGTCCTTTGTAGGTACATGCATGAAGCTGGAAACCATCATTCTCAGCAAGTTAACACAGGAACAGAAAACCAAACACCACATGTTCTCACTCATAAGCAGGAGTGGAACAATGAGAACATGTGGACACAGGGAAGGGAACATCACACACTGGGGCCTATTGGGGGTGGGGTGCAAGGGGAGGGATAGCATTAGGAAAATTACCTAATGTAGATGATGGGTTGATGGGTACAGCAAATTACCATGGCAAATGTATACCTATGTAACAAACCTGCACATTCTGCCCATGTATCCCAGAACTTAAAGTAAAACAAATAAATAATGATTTTGGGGATCTCCACCTAGATTTCAGAGGATGCTTAGAAAGGCCTGGATGCCCAGGTAGCAGTGTGCTGCAGGGGGGGGCCCCTCCTGGAGAACCTCTGCTAGGGCAGTGTCAAAGGGAATTGTGGGGTCAGAGCCCCTACACAGAGTCCTTACTGGGAAACCACCTAGTGGAGTTGTGAGAAGAGCGCCACCATCCTTCAGACCCCAGAATGTTAGATCCACCAACAGCTTTCACCATACACCTGGAAAAGCCACAGACAGTAATTGCCAGACCAGGAAAGCAGTCAAGAGGGAGGCTGTACCCTGTAAAGCCATAGGAGTAGAGCTGCCCAACACCAAGGGAGCCCACTTCCTGAATCAGCATGACCTGGATGTGAGACATGGAGTCAAAGGAGACCACTTTGGACTTTTAAGATTTGACCCCTGCTGGATTTCGAACTTGCATGGGGCTTGTTGTCCCTTTGTTTTGGCCAATTTATCCCATTTGGTATGACTATATTTCCCCAATGCCTGTACCTCCACTGAATTTAGGAAATAACTAACATGCTTTTGATGTTATAGGATCATAGGCAGAAGTGATTTACCTTGTCTCAGATGAGACTTCGCACTGTGGACATTTAAGTTAATGCTTTAATGAGTTAAGACTTTGGGAAACTGCTGGCAAGGCATGATTGGTTTTAAAATGTAAGACATGAGATTTGGGAAGGGCCAGGGTTGAAATGATATGGTTTGGCTGTGTCCCCACCCAAATTCCATATTGAATTTCCACATGTTATTTGAGGGACCCAGTGGGAGGTTACTGAATCATGGGGGCCAATATTATCTGTGCTGTTCTTGTGATAGTAAGTAAGTCTCATGAGATCTGTTGGCTTTATAAAGCAGAGTTTCCCTGCACAAGCTTTCTTTTTGCCTGCTGCTGTCCACAGAAGATGTTGCTTGCTCCTCCTTGCCTTCTGCCATGATTGTGAGGATTTCCCATCTACGTAGAACTGCAAGTACATTAAACCTCTTTTTTTTGTAAATTACCCTGTCTCAGGTATGTCTTTATCAGCAGCATGAAAACAGACTAATACACTATTCAGTTAGTCTACATGAGAAGATTTGGTGCATTAGGCCATTAAATATTCTCTTTATCTGTCTGATACATTTTTATCTCAAGGTGATGCTTCTCTTTCTGATTTAAAAATCCTAATTTTAGAAGTTTTTCCACTGGCTTCACTTAGTTGTTCTGATGCTTCCTCAGTTTACGTGATCCAAACAAAACCAAAAATGATTTTATTTTTCGAAAAAATCACTGTTGATTTTAGAGTAAGCATTCCTTTAAGTTTAAGTCACCTTATTTTATGAGTCCCATATAAATCCCATATAAGTCCCATTTTGTGATTAATCCATGCTTTTATCCCCTACCCCCATCAATCATTCACCCTTCCCGCAGTGCTGTGTACTCTATGAAGCTGATCTGTCCAAAGGCACAACCCAACCTAAAAGGAGGAGGGAAGAGACAGGGTAAGGGAATGTATTTATGAGATTCCTGTTTGTTTGCTTGTCCTAGCACTGGCTGTGTTTCCTCAGGCATAGCTCTGGCCGCCTTTCTTCTCTGTCTCTGGATCTAATTTACTATGGCAGTACTGATTACTCCGTTTTGACCTTTAGGCCAAGGAATGGTAAAAGCTCCCAATTACTAGTAATCCCTGGAATCCCAACATCCCTTGTTGCTTCGTGGCTCACACTTTTCACACAAATGGTTATTCATTGAATTCTTTTGAGTTGAGCACTCTTAAGGGCTCTGTGTATTTCCCACTCAGAATCTGGCAGATACAACACCTGTAGCTTCCCATAAAATATAAACTTTGACCTTGGAATAAAATATAAACCTTGACTTTGCTCCTGAAGATCCTACAGGTCTGCCTCTGCCTATCTTTTCCACCTTTTCCTACCATACTCATCTCCTCATCCTCTGCATGACACTTTGTTTCTTTAACCTGCAAAGTTTAATAGCTCCTTACCACTTTTTTTCTGTGCTGTGACTGCAATGGCATTCTTCTTTCCGACCATTAAATGCCTACATGCATCTGGTCTGTAAACTCTCGATTCTCATATTATCAGCTAAAAGACTTCTTGATCACCCTACTCTGCCGGGAAAACAAAAGAGCCAAGGAAAATTAGTCAGAAGATATAAAGAGGAAATTTAATTGACCCCACCGTTTTCAAAATGGCTTATTAAATTTACAGACTGTGCGTTGTTCTCCCAATATTTACCCCTTTGGTGAATGCAGGCTGTAAATTCCAAAATTGTACAATAGGCAAGAAGGTTTACACAAAATCAGTTTTGAATTACTAACTCAAAAATAAGATTAAACAAATAGTATTTAACCTTTTATGGCTTCAAGAGTGTTATTTTAATGGTGCAGGTTTATTTGCATAATCTGCAAATGTATATTCTGAATATTATCTTCCCCTAGTGTCTATCTGCAGTGTGAATGTGTCTACAAGGCTGGAACTTAATGATTCATTTAGGCAGCCCCTCAGCATACATGAGGATATCTTGTCTTTTTTGGTGTTATTTCCATCAAAATGTGTAAACATTTTCTTGATTTAATAACAATAGAAAAGGTATGAGAAAAGACAAAGTGTCTAGAAAAAAACCATCAGCCCACCATTATGATTTATATGGTACTATTCGAAACACCTTTGCAGTATGTTTGTATAAAAAAGTCTATAAAAATGAATGGCTGCGTGGAATTCATTATAGAATGGAATTTGCATTAAAGGTGGGTTTTCTGCTAAACGAAGACACGGAGAAAGCTTTAGAAAATGTGGAAACACTGGAAAATGACAAGTTAACTTCTGTGTCTGTCAAAAGGGCCTATGGTCTCAGCTAGATAAAGACTGATGCCCTAGAAAATCCGAGCTGCGGAATCACCTTTGCAATCCTGGTTTCACTATTTATGAGTCATGTCACTGTAGGCAAGGACCTTAGCCTCTGACTCTCAGCTTTCTTATCCTGTGAAAGGAAATAGTATTAACTCGCTGATTGAATCATGAAGCTGAGAGCTGAAGCACTCAGTTCAGTACCTTCTAGAGCCTTGAAGCTCTGTCAGTGTCCATCACCATCATCCAGAAATAAGCTACTCAACCAGCTACATACCAGTCATGACGTCCTGGTCTTTGGAAGGTGCTGCCAAGCTGAAGAACAATGTTCTGAAGTCCATGTTGAAGCAATGCACTAATCAGTTGTGCCTTAGTCTGTTTTGCATTGCTACAAAAGAATACCACAGACTAATTTACAATGAACAGAGATTTATTTGGCTGATAGTCTGAGGCTGGGAAGTCCATGGCTGAGGCACCCCACCTGCTGAGGACCTTCCTGGTGCATCATCCCATGGCTGAAGGCAACATGTAGGTGAAAGAGAGCTAGGGAGGTGGGCAAACTCATCTTCATAAGGATACAGCACTCTCACAATAGGAAACCTACTCCCACAATAATAGTGAGTTGTATTATGCCGAAAGGCTGAATTGATGATACTCGAATTTGTTAATCAATCTGTAGACTTGTTTATTTATACAGACTCTGGGTAAAGGCAGCATCTTCATGCTGGACTCTTTTGGTCTGCTTAAAACATTCTTGCTCTCAGAGACAAAATAATGTCAGGGTCCACATTAACAAAATCTGTTTGTCCATAAACTGAAAAGAAAACTTACCTGCTTTCACTTTTGTTTCAGCAAGGGCTCAAGGGTGTTTGAAAGGATAGTAAGTTCTATACAAACAGTTTTGGGAGCACATGCTGTTAAGGTGGCATTTTAGGAAGCAGGGAGAGATTCTAATTGGTCTTCAGGCAGGTTGGGTGGTCCTTGTTTGGCTGAAAGGGTGCAAGGAAGCAGGTGGAAACATTTAAAAAGAGGGTTACTAAATGTTAGTTACAGAGGGTCTGGCATAACTGGCCATTTCCCCACCTAGTAGGGGTTGATGGAAGAATTTTTTTTTTGGTTAGACTCTCAGTATTCCTTATGGGAGAAGATGAGCATGGCCTCCATGACAGGAAGTTTCCTATTGCTCAATATATGTGCCTTTGGCCAGGCCTGAAGTCCTTCACTTGAACTTTCCCTGCAAAGATCTCACTCCGTGTTAGGAACCCCCGTTTAGTATTTAGATGCTGTGGTTAGATACGCTGTTCTCCTGGCCTGACACCAGGTTATTGTGCTCTAATTTTGCTAATTTGCAGAAGCCTGGAGAGTGGCTTAATTTCTCACAGTAGGGGAGAAAGGGGGTCAGATCTGAATCTCTGTCTCTGGTTTCCAAACCCAAAATGTTCCCCTTATCCTGGGTCTTGTCTTTTTTCACAAATCAAAGAAAAATGGCATACTAGAAACTTTTGAGCCAGAAAATTATATCCTTGTATTTCAGCTAAATAATCTGTGGTTTAGAAATAAAAATGGACTTGTGGAAGAGTGTACAGCTAACTAGTGAGAGATCCCAGAGTTAATAATGGTGATAATTAATATTGAGATTTGCAGAACCCAGGCTCACACACAGTAGCTGCCTTGATTATGGGCTGTGTGACTTTTACTTGGGTTGTGAATGAGGTGACCATATGTCACACATGTTTTGACTGTGACTGCCAAAAGTATGGTGTAGGAGAAAGATCATAGCTATCTTATTGTGATTATTACAAGAATTAAAGTAAAATCAATGTAGGAAAAATCCTATCACAAGATCTTTGAACACGCTGGGAATGGAAGTGATCCACTGGGGCACAAGCGGAAGAGAAACACAGAAGCGCTGTCCACTTCAACTTCCTGGGGCAGCTGCCTTAATGCCTCTTCATGAAGATATTTTCTTAATGCCCTATTTTGATTTATGACACACACAGATGACGCCCAGCAATGCTCAGCTCACCCACAGCCCAGTGCTAATTTGCTTTGGATGCCCGTAGCATTTGGATACAATTTGAAACTGCAAGATAATGTAAGTAAGTTAAATTTCAGATGGAATCTCTTTTTAGGTTTCTTAGAAATGCAAATCCAATGGGTTTCTAAGCAAGGAAGACTACTCTGCCCATCCTCTGAACCATGTTTACCAAAGGGCAACAACCCTATTTATTTAACTCAATACGCCCTAATTTGTAGTTGACTTTATAGATTATGTCCTTCTAGAAAGGGATCTTTGCTTTATTGCTTAATTTTACTGGGTCTCTCCAAAAGGACATAAGCTCCTTTAAAATATATGTGGGAGTTGAGAAAATGCTGATTTAACTCTCAGAGCAATTCACAGGTAATATTAAATTGAATGGCTTCACTTCTGTAGTCACCTTTCTAATTTAATGCATTCAAACATGCAAACTTCCTAGCAAATCAACACTAAAGATTTTCAACTGTGTTGCTGGAGGTCTTTGGAATCTATACTTATTTTATTCCTTCTTAACCAACCCCCCATTACCCTTCCACTACAGCCCCCTCTCCGCCAACTATTTCTGACACTGACTGACACCTAGAGGTCTCCAGTTAAGGTCCTACAAAAGCTGTAATTTACTATTAGCTATTGCTACTCTGACCCTGCAAGCTGACTTTGCCTTTTTTTGTCTGCTGGCTTCAGTGGATCAGCCATGGATTGGTCAGTGTTCCCACTCACAATGACTGTGTGTGTTGTACGTGTGTGCATATGCATGTTTATGCACACATACACACACGTAAACATGTATATCTGTAATAATTTTTACATTATATGTATATTATGTGTACATAAAAACTATATGCATTAATTTCATGTTATATACACATATAGTATGTACACATTATTTATTAATACATATTCTTATTATATAATAATGTCACCAAAGACTGAGTTTGGAAAAGTTTGCATAGTTTGGGGAAGAACAGCCACCCACCCAAAATTATTTGAGTTCTTATTTATATGTTAACAATTTCACAAATGAAGTTTTTGTCTGCATAAACCCAGGTGTTGATTTTTGAAGGAGCATGCTCTAGTGGAAAGTACACAAACTTACCTGGGTGCAAGATTCAGTCCACACAATTCAGTCATCGGCTGTGTTGCCTTGGGCATGGTACTCAATTCTGCAGACCCTCAACTTCTCTGGTAGAAACGGGGCTAAAAGTCATATTTTAAAAGGTTATGGTGAAAATGAGATGCCTCTTAAGCCTACAGCATAGTGTATAGACTGCAGCTATAGTCCAGAAAGTAGCTTTCCTTTACTGCCACGGTAACAGGGGGCCTTTTGGGCTGCAGAGAGTGGGGAGGGGTCACTGCAGGCTCTGTCCCTGGCAGAAGCTCAGAGAGGCCCTTGAGATTCTCCGTTTAGCAGGCCCTGTGCCCCTCACCCACAGCCAGACAGGAAGCAGGGGAAAATAGATGGGAAGGTGCTTTGGAAGTCAATGTGCTCTATAAATCCAAGGAATTATTCTTAAACAGATGGCTAAGCTTTTTATGGGCCACTCAATCTCCTGCATCCTCAGTCCTGCCCAATTTCTCAGCACTGGATACTTTGTAATACACCGAGGAATTCTTCTCCTCTTGTTTCTCCCTCTTCCCTGCCTGGGCATCCCTATGTCTCCCTTTCATTGTCATTTAGAAAATACCCTTCACTTGAACCTCAAGCAGGGCTCATTTATGATACAGGAATTTCTAGGTAAGAAGAAGTTGGGGAGATAAATGAAACAGGGAAGCAAAAAAGCAGCTTCTCCATGAACCGTCTATTAGCTTGCATTTCATTAAGGTGGGAGGCTCGGACTTCTAAGCTTCTTTCCTGTCCCTACCTTTGCCTAATTAGCCCTTTGATTTGCTGGCTCACTGATAGTCATCTAGTAGCCAGCACTAGCCGCTCTTCCCCAGGTAGCTTGGGCATGGCCTCTCTCAGCAGACTGGAAACCTCACTCTCCTGGCACCTTATAGCTAAATTATGGTTCTCACCTTTATAATCTCTTCACTGCTTGTTTGCCTTTCTGTCAAGCTGCGTTGAGGACACAGACCACGGCCTTGATTTCTGTCATCTCAGTACCAGGTCTATGGTGGAGCTTGACGGGCACCTGCTGAATTGACTCTGTCAGTTTCTACTGGCAGAAACAGAACAGGGTGTAGTCTGCGCCAGAGGAGAGGCTCTGTCAGTTCTGTTAATTCTGTTGACTCCAGTATCCAGAAAGTGAATGGAAGAGAGTGGGATCTTAAATCTTTTGACTAAACAAACGAAACGATAAAACCACAATTTTCGTCAGAGGCATCTTTCAAAAAAATTTAGTTCTATTGAGATACAGTTACATTTCATACGAGTTATCCCATTCAAAGTAAAAGTCAGTGTTTGCTAGTATATATGCAGACAGGCACAAGTATCTCCACAGTAAGTTTCAGAATATTTTCGTTGCCTCAAAAAGCAAAGCTGTACCCTTTTGCTGTTGCTGTCTTTCCCCGTATTTTCCTCCAGTTCCAAGCACCACTCATCTGCTTTCTTCTCTGTAGATTTACTTTCTCTAAACATTTTATATGAATGGAATCATGCAATACGTAGCATTTTGTGACCAGCTTCTTTGACTTAACAAAATATTTTCAGTATGTATCCATACTATGAACAACTTCTCAATTCCTATTATGATGAAATAATCACCATTGCATGGACTAACCACATTTTGCTTCATCCATTCATCAGTTGAAGGCTATTTTGGCTACTCTGAGCATCCATTTTAAATATTTGTGTAAACTTATGGTTTCATTTATTTTGGCAATATACCTAGGAGTGGAATTGCTGGGTCATATTATAACTGTAGATTTAATTGAACTGCTTGGCTACTTTCCAATACAGCTGCAACACTTAACATTCCACCAACACTGGTGGTTCAAATTTCTCCACTTTTTCACCAACACTTGCTATTATAGACTTTTGATTCTAGCTATGCTAGTGGGTATAAAATGGCATCTCACTGTGGTTTTGCTTTGTGTTTTAATGATAACTAATCATGGAAAGCATCTTTTCTTGTGCTTACGTCTGTATGTCTTTCCTAGAAAAGTATCTATTCAGATTCTTCCTCATTTTAAATGTTATTATTGAGTACTAATAGTTATTTATATATTCTGGATATTAATCACTCATCAGATATATGATATGGAAATATTGTTGCCAAAGTGCCCAGAGTTTGATCTTGTCACTTGCAGCACACAAAGCCAATCACTAGGACAGCAAGCATTGCCAGGGAAGAGGCTTTTTATTTGGGTGACATTAGCCACAGACAAGGAAGATTAGTCTTAAATCTGTCTCTCCCAACTGACTAAAATTGATGGCTTATATACTGGGGAAAAACATAGTTACAAGCTGGGAAACAGGAATTAGGGAGGGAATTAGGGAGGGATAAGGAAGGAATCAAGACAGATGAGGGGTCTGGCATCTCACTGCTTGGGTGTCGTGATGTGGTGAGTTTCAGTTTCTTGCTTGAGGGTCAGGTTCCTGAAGAAGGGACTCAGATGAGACAAATGTAAGTTTCTAGTTTTAAAACTGAAAGGTCATTTCTATGTTTATCCACAAAGTGGTAAACATCAGTTCTATGGGGCAATCGAGCTGGCTTTAATATTTTTTTCCATTGGGTGTGTTATCTTTCCATTTTCTTTTGGCAGTGTCCTCTTAAGTATAAAGTTTTTAAATTTTGAAATCCAATTTATTTATATTTTCCTTTGTTGCTTGTGGTTTTAGTATCACGTTGAGAAATCTTTTGAAAAATCTAAGGTCATAAATATATACTTATAACTTCATAAATATATATAAATATATATATATATATATATACTTCTATGTTTTTAACCGAAAGTTTTAGTTTTTACATTTAGGTTTTGGATACTTCTTTTAAAATATATATACAGTCTGAGGTAAGAGTACACCTTTATTCTTCTGGATGTGGCTATCTTTTCAAGAAAGATGATTCTTTCCTCATTGTATGAAGTTGTCACCCTGTTCAAAAATCATTTAATCATAGATGCATAATTTTGATTTTGGATTTTCAATTATATTCCATTTATCTACATTTTACTCTTGTGCCAGTATCACAAGTTTTGGAACCAGGAAATGTGAATCTATCTACTTTGTTCTTTTTCTAATTATTCTGACTATTTTGTGTACTTCCAATTCCATATAAATTTTCAAATCAGTTTGTTAATTTCTACAAAGTAGTTTTCTGGGTTTCTGATGGGGATCAAGTTGAATCTGTAGATCAGTTCAAGTTCAATTACCATTTTAATCCTATTAAATCTTTCATTCAATGAGCTTATGATATTTTTTCATCTATTTAGATCTGTATAATTTCTTTCAAAAATGTTTTGTAATTTTTGGATTATAAATGGTGTATTTCTTTTGTTGAATTTATTAGTGTTTATTTTTTATTCTATAACAGATGGAATTGTTTTTGTAATTTCATTTTCAGTGTTCATTGCAAGTGTACAGAAACAAAATTGATTTGTTCATATTTATCTTGTATCCTGCAACATTGCTGAACTTCTAAGTTCAAATACCTTTTTAGTGGGTTCCTTAGGATTTTTTATGTACAAAATCATGTTATCTGCCAATAAAGATGTTTTTACTTCATCCTTTTCAATCCATGTGACTTTTTAAAATTACCTAATTGCCTTGACAAGAATGTCCAGTGTCATCTTAAACATATTATTCATGATCTTAGGACATATGCTTCCAGTCTTTCACCATTAATCTATTGTTAGCTGTGGGTTGTTCATGCATGCCTTGTTTCAGGTTAAATTCCTTCTATTCACAGTTTGCTGAGTTTTTTCCTTTTTTAACCTTTAAAGTGTGTTGGATTTTGTCAAATACTTTCTCTGCATCTAGTAAAATGATTGTGTATTTTTTTTTGGTTTTTATCCTATTGATGTATATTCCATCAGTTGATTTTCAGGTGTTGAACCAAACTTGAATAATTTTGTCAGAAGCATCTTATGTTTTATTATTTTTAATTGACATATAATAACTATACCTATTTATGGAGTACAAGCATCTTATGTTTTGACAAGAACCAATCATAGTTTAAGCTTGACATTGTATGTTTAAGTGTGAAGCAACAATCCCTCTTTTTGAAGCTATCTTTACTCATTGTACATGTCTACCTGTGCATGCCCCCTTTACATAGTTTATACATGATATCAAAACACTGCTTTTGGGCAAGTCACCAGGGCTCATGTCTGTAATCCTAGCACTTTGGGAGGCTGAGATGGGAGGATCACTTAATGCCAGGAGTTTGAAACCACCTTGGTCAATATAGTGAGACCATCTCTAGTAAATAAAAAAGGAATTTGTAAATTACATTTTAAATTGATAATTTAAACATATTTAAATTATAAAAAAATCTCTGCTTTTGGGGAAAATTCCTGCTCCTGTCTACCGCTACTCCCTCATGCCCCTCCGTACCTCCTGCTAAATCTCTATGTCTCTGTCTATAGACTAGCTCCTCTTCTTGCCCTCATCTGCTTCTCCTTTACCAACTTAGATAATGACATTTTTATATTTTGTTCAGGATTGCCCTTATTTATCTGAGCCTATTCTTCATTCACTTCATATTTCTCACCTTTTATGATTTCTTTTATCCCTGTACTCCTTTCTTCATTCGATACGCATTATACTAAAAAAATTATTTTAGGTTAAGCTTAGGAAATGTCACCACTTAGCAATATTCACTGAGTACTGACTATGTGGAAGGCACTAAGCTGGAAATCAGGTAGACAGATTTGACAAGATCAGAGGCCCCATCCTCTAGGAGCTCACCGAGAGGCAAAGAAATGACTATTGCTAATGCACCTGTGGAATGCAACGATGGAGTCAAGATTCAGTCCTGATGAGAAGAGAGGAAAGTACAGATCGTACAATCTGAAACCTGGCAGCTCTTTGCCAATAAACATGCCTTGTAAATCTAATTTCACATAATTCTTTATTTCCTTCTTACTTGTTTTATTATCTTATGTTTCTGAGCTTTCTTTTCTGGCTGCCATTCTTTTCTGCACCTAATGGAAGTAGAGTCAAGGTAGTGATGAGAGTCAGACAAGTGGCAAGGCGTCTTTTCTGATATCTAGTGGAACCACCAATTCTTCCTGTGGTCACTGGCTTGAGGGTGGCTCCCAGCCAGCAGGCCAAGTGCTACGCTGTCCACCGAAAGCACGGCTGAGTCAAACCAGGATCTGTGCTCACCTAACTTTATTGACAGCAGGTTAGGCCTGGTGAAATTGAGAATTTTGTTATGGACCAGGTTTCTGGGTAAAAAATTAGTTTAGGTGAAAAAAGGCACAGTGGTAAGAAATTTGGATTTTTTCAAAGGTGCAACTGGCAGTAACTGTTAGTTTTTCATCTACAGTATGAAAATAGGAATACATATTTGATATTGATTACTTTTTGTATTTATTCATTTTATTTGGAAAATATTTATCGATTGCTCACTAAAGAGCCTGGACGTGTTCCAGGCTTTTGGGATACAGCAGCAAACAAAAGTCATTAGAGTGAATCGGCAACCAACAGAATGGGAAAAAATTTTTGCAGTCTACCCATCTGACAAAGGGCTGATATCCAGAATCTACAAAGAACTAAAACAGATTTACAAGAAAAAAACAAACAAGCCCATTCAAAAAGTGGGTGAAGGATATGAACAGACACTTTACAAAAGAAGACATACGTGAAGACATACATGAAAAGAAGACACATATGAAAAAATGCTCCTCATCACTGGTCATTAGAAAAATGCAAATCAAAACTACGTTGAGATACCATCTCACACCAGTTAGAATGGCAATCATTAAAAAATCTGGAGACAACAGATGCTAGAGAGGATGTGGAGAAATAGGAACACTTTTACACTGTTGGTGGGAGTGTAAATTAGTTCAACCATTGTGGAAGACAGTGTGGCGATTCCTCAAGGACCTAGAAATAGAAATTCCATTTGACCCAGCAATCCCATTACCGGGTATATATCCAAAAGATTATAAATCTTTCTACTATAAGGACATATGCACACGAATGTTCACTGCAGCACAGTTTACAATAGCAAAGACCTGGAACCAACCCAAATGCCCATCGATGATAGACTGGACAGGGAAAATGTGGCACATATACACCATGGAATATTATGCAGCCATCAAAAACGTTGAGTTCGCATCCTTTGTAGGAACATGGATGAACCTGGAAACCATCATTCTCAGCAAACTGACACAAGAACAGAAAATCAAACACCGCATATTCTTACTCATAGGCGGGTGTTGAACAATGCGAACACATGGACACAGGGAGGGGAGCATCACACACTGGGGTTTGTTGGGGGGAAAAAGGGGAGGGACAGTGGGGGGGTGAGGAGTTGGGGAGGGATAGCATGGGGAGAAATGCCAGATATAGGTGATGGGGAGGAAGGCAGCAAATCACACTGCCATGTGTGTACCTATGTAACAATCTTGCATGTTCTTCACATGTACCACAAACCTAAAACGCAATAAAATATATATATATATATATATATATATATATATATATATATATTAAAAAAAAAAGTCTGCTCTCTTGAAGTTTATTTTCCAGGGGGCAAAGGCACACAAGGCATTACATGCTCTAAAGGAAAATAAAAGTGAGGAAGGGGAGAGGAGAGAGAATATGAAGGGGACTTAGCACACTATGTTGCCAGTACTCACGAAACTATTATCATGGTTCCTATGGTTGGAAATGCTGAACACCAGCATGCTGATGAGTTTGAAAACAACTGGACAACATGGTATGTTAGGTAAATAGCCAGGTGCCATCAAATAGAGTGAAGCTGGGAGTGAGAAGCATCTTGCAGAGAGTTCAGAGGGAGACTGTGAATTGTTTCCTCTGCTGGGGCTTCTCCAGTGCAGGGCTAAGGCAGGAACTCTGCGGACAGCCTCTCTCCTCTCCTGGGGGCCTAGAGATCAGCAGCACCGCTCAGCCAGTACAAGTGTGCTGGAACTCAGCAGGACATGCTACATCCTAGATATACTGAGAAGGCATCTGCACTGTCACAGACCCCAGGTGGGTAAAGGGTCAGAAGCCAGGTTAAGGATCTGTATGTAACACACTCACCAAAGAGCAATCAATGCACAAATCGCTTCTCAATAGAACTGCTGTTTCGCCTTGTGTTTGTGTTTAATAGCCTAGTATTTTCACTGGGAATAGATGCCATGTGTGACAACATTTACTATTTTTCATCCCATAATACAACTCGACTTTCATTTTGTCAGTAGATTTGTTTTTGCTCTTTTCCCCTCCCCCAAAGTCCTCAATTCCATATGTACAGCTGTCAGTTACAGGCATTCAAGCTTTCACTGAGGTGCTGTGAGAGGCCGCCTCTGGGAGCATTCCAGAAGGTCTCAATGCAGAGTGGGCTTAGAGGCCAGGTATGAAGTCTACTAAGGGAGGAACGGGAGACACTAGCTGCTTGGTGTTCAGAACCAGTGTTTAAAAACAAGGAAAACGTGACAAAGGTCCATGGGCTAGAATGCCATTTGATAGGAAGCACAACCAGCTAGGTGTCTTGGCTTTCTTACCTTCCTCGGCCAAGTCCACACCGCAAGACAGACAGGCACCTGTCTCTGAGGATCTTGGCTTTTATTGTCAGCCATTCTCCTCCCCCTTCTCCTAATTCCCCAAAACTTCCAGTTTTCCTCTTTCCTCAATAATAGTCCCTTGCTCTGCATTTTTCCCTTTTCTATTGTCACTTCATTCTAAATATTTGATTTTAAGTAATATTTTAAATATATCTAAGCATCATTTTTGTGGCTTCTTTTCATAGTGATTCTCATTCCTTATCCTGCCTGTACTGAATCTGCATGCTGTTGGTAAACACAGCTGTAAGCCTGTATTGTCTCAGAGTTGACTTGCTTGGCCCCCACCCTTAGAAGGTGCACCCACCAGCCTTGCCCTCCCCTGCAGTCGGCACTGAACACCTGCCTTGGACTGCAAGTTCCAGCTGAATGGAGCCTTACCAAAGTTATGTTCCATGATTTTAATGCCTGTCATATGAAAAAAGAAGGTCTTTATTTCAAAACATTTGAAAAGTTCTGAAACGTTATTAGCAAAAGCCAATGGTTTTCTTACAGCAGTATTTCCTGGAGTCTAGTAATTTAGAATAGGCATGAGGATCATTCTATATAGTACCCAGAACAGAGACTTGAACAGGGGCTTAATTTTACCCATGGTGATGGTGAAATGTTAACATTGAGCCCAATGTAAAGTATGTATGTAGATGGGCCCCAACGATTGCCCCATCCCCATGCCACAGGCCAGCTCTGTGGGTCCCCCAATCTAGGGTTCGATAAGATCCACCAAGCAAGAGGCTTTGCATAAATACGTGTGTTTATCTTCCCTGTAACACCAAAGATCAGACCTATGCCCACATTATCACAGGAAAGTTATGCAGGAATGTGTTTATAGGCTGTTTCTCTTTTCTACCTATGTTGGTATATTGTGTTCTATGCCATATGGTACGCTGGATAAGACAGCACAGTCTGACCCCATATTTTGTTTTATTGCTTCATTTTTTTCTTAGTTTGAAGTTATCGAAATAGTCCCTTTCTCTAACGAGTCTAACTTCTGCATTAGCTGGTTTCTAGCGACAACTCTGATCTTACAAGCAGAATCTGAACTCAGCGTTGGAACAGTTAAAATACATGAAAATGCTTCTCTCACCTGGATCTCCTGGTCAACACCTTGAAATTGCTCCTTGCCTTCTTCTGTACTTTTTAAAAGCAGGTTATTAGCTTCAGTAGCGCCATAGAAATAAGTGATTTCTAGCTTTTACTAATGTGAAAACTCATGTTTGTTAGCATTAAAGTTTTGTGCAGATTTTCACACGCTTTGTGTTATTTGTTCACTAAGAAAAAAAGAAATAAGACAAATAGCTAATATAAACTAATCAGGCTTTAGATTAAGTGCTTTATTTTTCCTCCTGGAAGTCTAATGGAAAAATTATCTATCTTGGGGAGGAGAATTAGATGATGACTGTTCTCTCCCTCGACTTTTGGTTGCTCAATATAAAACCCAATTTATACAAACCATTCTCCCAATACCAGAAACTCTAACTTATATTAGATTTATAGCAGCACACAGATGAGAAAGATCCTTTCCTTAATTGCCAGGCAAGCTATAAACATTCCCCTTTGATATACAAGTTGAGAAGGGCCAAAATAGCTGAACCAGGAAAAAAGAAACAATCTGAGCAAATCTGTTAAGCCGTAGGAAAAGTGCTACTAAGCAAGCCAAGTATCTCTGTAGAACAGGAAGAAAGAGGCTAGGCAAAGTAGTCTGGCCATCTGCTCCTAAACGATCTCTTCTTAACAGCAGGTGTGTTTTATTTTGTTTTTGTTTCATTTTAAATTTATTAATTGTAAACTATACCAAAAATGATTTGGAAAAAAAGGTATTCAGTTCTTGCATTTGCAGCAAGATCAAGTTGCTGTAGAAGTCTCTAAACTGTTGCCTTCAGTGTGTGTACTTACCTCACAGCAATTCTTTTTTTTATTATTTTTTATTGCATTTTAGGTTTTGGGGTACATGTGAAGAACATGCAAGATTGTTGCATAGGTACACACATGGCAGTGTGATTTGCTGTCTTCCTCCCCATCACCTATATCTGGCATTTCTCCCCATGCTCTCTCTCCGCAACTCCCTCCCCCCACTGTCCCTCCCCGTTTTCCTCCCGACAGACCCCAGTGCGTGATGCTCCCCTCCCTGTGTCCATGTGTTCGCATTGTTCAACACCCGCCTATGAGTAAGAATATGCGATGTTTGATTTTCTGTTCTTGTGTCAGTTTGCTGAGAATGATGGTTTCCAGGTTCATCCATGTTCCTACAAGGCACACGAACTCATCGTTTTTGATGGCTGCATAATATTCCATGGTGTATACATGCCACATTTTCCCTGTCCAGTCTATCATCGATGGGCATTTGGGTTGGTTCCAGGTCTTTGCTGTTGTAAACTGTGCTGCAATGAACATTCATGTGCATGTGTCCTTATAGTAGAACGATTTATAATCTTTTGGATATATACCTGGTAATGGGATTACTGGGTCAAATGGAATTTCTATTTCTAGGTCCTTGAGGAATCGCCACACTGTCTTCCACAATGGTTGAACTAATTTACACTCCCACCAACAGTGTAAAAGTGTTCCTATTTCTCCACATCCTCTCTAGCATCTGTTGTCTCCATATTTTTTAATGATTGCCATTCTAACTGGTGTGAGATGGTATTTCAATGTAGTTTTGATTTGCATTTTTCTAATGACCAGTGATGATGAGCATTTTTTCATATGTTTGTTGGCTTCATGTATGTTTTCTTTTGTAAAGTGTCTGTTCATATCCTTCACCCACTTTTGAATGGGCTTGTTTGTTTTTTTCTTGTAAATCTGTTTTAGTTCTTTGTAGATTCTAGATATCAGCCCTTTGTCAGATGGGTAGACTGCAAAAATTTTTTCCCATTCTGTTGGTTGCTGATTCACTCTAATGACTGTTTCTTTTGCTGTGCAGAAGCTGTGGAGTTTGATTAGGTCCCATTTGTCTATTTTGGTTTTGTTGCCGATGCTTTTGGTGTTTTGGTCATGAAGTCCTTGCGTATGCCTATGTCCTGAATGGTTTTGCCTAGATTTTCTTCTAAGGTTTTTATGGTGTTAGGTCTTATGTTTAAGTCTTTAATCCATCTGGAGTTAATTTTAGTGTAAGGTGTCAGGAAGGGGTCCATTTTCTGCTTTCTGCACATGGCTAGCCAGTTTTCCCAACACCATTTATTAAACAGGGACTCATTTCCACACTGCTTGTTTTTGTCAGGTTTGTCAAAGATCGGATGGTTGTAGATGTGTTGTGTTGCCTCGGAGGCCTCTGTTCTGTTCCATTGGTCTATATCTCTGTTTTGGTACCAGTACCATGCTGTTTTGATTACTGTAGCTTTGTAGTATAGTTTGAAGTCCAGTAGTGTGATGCCTCCGCTGTTTTTTTTTTTTTTTTTTTTTTTTTTTTTTTTTTTTTTTTTTTTTTTTTTTTTTTTTTTTTTTTTTTTTTTTTTTGCTTAGAATTGACTTGGCTATGTGGGCTCTCTTTTGGTTCCATATGAAGTTTAAGGTGGTTTTTTCCAGTTCTGCGAAGAAGGTCATTCGTAGCTTGATAGGGATAGCGTTGAATCTGTAAATTGCTTTGGGCAGTATGGCCATTTTCACGATATTGATTCTTCCTAGCCATGAACATGGAATGTTTCTCCATCTATTTGTGTCCTCTCTTATTTTGTTGAGCAGCGTTTTGTAGTTCTCCTTGAAGAGGTCCTTTATGTTCCTTGTTAGTTGTATTCCTAGGTATTTTATTTTCTTTGTAGCAATTGTGAATGGCAGTTGGTTCTTGATTTGGCTGTCTTTAAGTCTGTTATTGGTGTATAGGAATGCTTGTGATGTTTGCACATTGATTTTGTATCCTGAGACTTTGCTGAAGTTGCTTATCAGTTTCAGGAGATTTTGAGCTGAGACGATGGGGTCTTCTAGATGTATAATCATGTCGTCTGCAAATAGAGACAACTTGACTTCCTCCTTTCCTATTTGAATACCCTTTATTTCTTTTTCTTGCCTGATTGCTCTGGCTAGAATTTCCTGTACTATATTGAATAGGAGTGGTGAGAGAGGACATCCTTGTCTAGTGCCAGATTTCAAAGGGAATGCTTCTAGTTTTTGCCCATTCAGTATGATATTGGCTGTTGGTTTGTCGTAAATAGCTTTTATCGTTTTGAGATACGTTCCATCAATACCTAGTTTATTGAGAGTTTTTAGCATAAAGGGCTGTTGAATTTTGTTAAAGGTCTTCTTTGCATCAATTGAGATAATCATGTGGTTTTTGTGTTTGGTTCTGTTTAAGTGGCGAATTATGTTTATAGATTTGCGTATGTTGAACCAGCCTTGCATCCCCGGGATGAATCCTACTTGATCATGTTGGATAAGCTTTTTGATGTGCTGTTGCAATCGGTTTGCCAGTATTTTATTGAAGATTTTTGCATCTATGTTCATCATAGATATTGGCCTGAAGTTTTCTTTTCTTGCTGAGTCTCTGCTGGGTTTTGGTATCAGGATGATGTTGGTCTCATAAAATGATTTGGGAAGGATTCCTTCTTTTTGGATTGTTTGGAATAGTTTCAGAAGGAATGGTACCAGCTCCTCTTTGTATGTCTGGTAGAATTCAGCTGTGAACCTATCTGGACCTGAGCTTTTTTTGGGTGGTAGGCTCTTAATTGCTGCCTCAACTTCAGACCTTGTTATTGGTCTATTCAGGGTTTCGACTTCTTCCTGGTTTAGGCTTGGGAGGATGCAAGTGTCCAGGAATTTATCCATTTCTTCCAGGTTTACTAGTTGATGTGCATAGAGTTGTTTGTAATAATCTCTGATGATGGTT
>PVKV010014326.1:0-57942 GCA_004027835.1 Alouatta palliata | reverse complement strand
CAAGAGATCGAGACCATCCTGGTCAACATGGTGAAACCCCGTCTCTACTAAAAATACAAAAATTAGCTGGGCGTGGTGGCACGTGCCTGTAGTCCCAGCTACTCGGGAGGCTGAGGCAGGAGAATTGCTTGAACCCAGGAGGCGGAGGTTGCGGTGAGCTGAGATCGCGCCATTGCACTCCAGCCTGGGTAACAAGAGCCAAACTCCGTCTCAAAAAAATAAAAAAATAAATAAATAAATAAAAATAAAAAGTTCTAATAAATGTTTATACGTCTTTCCCATTGCCCCCGGGAAGTATCCCGAGCTGTTATCTTTTTATGTCTCCACCTGGCTTCTCCAGTTTCCTCTCCCAATACAGACTCACACCCACCCTCCCTCCAGCCTGCACACAATCCCTCTTCCTGCCACCTCCTCCCCAGTCCTTCCCAACCTCCTCTCGCCCTCTTTGCAAACTGTCAGGCAGAGATACTGTCCCTCTGTGGGTTCAAAATCACCCTACGGAGCTGTCTGCTTCCGCCCCCCACGCCGTGGATGGAGGTCGTCCGGGACCAGCCTTCCTCAGCAGCTCTGGGGCAGGCCTCGGGGGTGGAGGGACTAAGGGTGGAGGGAGTGTGTGTCTTCGGGGGAGCAGCAGTCCAGGGCATTGCCTGGCGCTCGGCCTTCATTGCGCAGGACTCACGGAAGTCCAGGAGCTCCACACCCGACCCCGGAGAACTGGCGGGCAGAGCTCCTCGCTTGGGGCAGGACCCTGCCCCGCCTCTGCACTGCACGTAGGCGGCCACTCCAAGAGGCCTGAGACTTACGACCTTTTCCCAGTTCTGTATTTGTCTCCCCTCCCTAAACACCAAGCTCCAGCAAGGCGGGGTTTTTGTCCCTTTTGCTTAGGGCTGAGTGTCCAGGGCAGAGAACGGTGTCCGGCATACAGGACAAGGCGCCCGTCACCTCTTGATTAAACACTGAGGGTCATAAACGCTGAGGGTCAAAGCTCCACAGAGGTTTGTGAAGTGGACAGGTGAGCGGGGCCCAGACTTCTGCCCACCTGGTGGTTTCCAGGGGCGGACGGCACCGTGGTTTGGGTGCGGCACCTCGCAGACGGGAGTGCGGCATCAGTGGGGCCGAATCTGTCCCCCGGGCTGCCCGCCCACAGCCTAGACACTTCTCCTCTGGACTTCGGGGCAAAGACGGGGTCCAAGGGACCACTCTGAGGGGTCCCCACCTGGCCCCCCCCGGCCCGGCCGCCCACCCCCGGGTACCTTGGGGCACTTGTCGTAGTAGTGCTGCTGCGTGCGGATCCAGCGCCCCACCAGGTGGTCGCGCACCGTGTGTGCCAGCGCGAAGAAGTAGTCGCGGGGGGTGGCCACGTTGCGGTCCTTGACCAGCGTAAAGTGCAGGTGCCGGTTGAAGCCCTTCTTCAGCTCGGCCACGTTCTCCACGCCCACAATGCCGCGGATGCTGATCTGCCGCCGCTTCTCCTGGTCTGTCAGGGGCTTCGCCATGGCGGGGGCGGCGGGCTGCGCAGCGAGCGGGACGTGCGGCCGGAGGCGCGGGGCTGCCGGGCAGGGGTGGAGTCGGCTCCGCCGCGCCTGCCGCTTTCAAGGCGCACGAAAGTTTGGGGCCCGCCCCCTCGGCGCGGTGCCGCCCTCTCCGCGCTTTCGGCGCGTCCCTGCTCCTGCACCAGGCCCGAGGGCCGAGGAGGTGCCCGGCCCCTCCCGGGGCTCTTCCGCCGCGGTGGGGTCGGGGGTGGGAGCCGAGGTCCGAGCGCCAGGGAGAGCCCTGCCAGCCCAGGATCCGGGTTCAGAGGCTCCCTTCCGGATCTCCAAAATCTGCGGAGGCAGCATTTGTCCCGCCTCTCCCCTCTAGAGTTTGGAGACACAGAAGGAAGTCTGTGTAGGGAAGCACGTCGTTCGCAGACTGTGGTTTTGCAGATATATTTATTGTGCCATTATGACTGTTAGGATTTCTCACCTGGAGTGGCTTCCGCCGTAAGCGCCGGGATTTGGAAGGACAGCACGTTTGATTTCGCTTGTCCCAACCTCCCTTGCCTTGGCACCGCCCCAGCTTGGATCCTCAGGACGCCTCCGTTGTTTTCGTTCATTTTTTTTTGAGGACTCCAGGGTTCAAGTTTCTTGACTCCTGGACCCAAATTCTCCCTGCCCATAACGCCCTGTCGTTCATCCTTAGAGGAAGTTCAGTAAGAATCAGAGTAGGTGAAGTCAAGCTCTGGGCTGATTATGCGGCTGGGGCTTTTACCATAGGCTTCTTCTTTTAACCGAAGCGGAGGGCGTGTCGGGGGGGAGAAAAGAGAAGGTTATGTGTGTGGAAAATGAAGGGATTACTCACTGCACCAGTTGCCTTGTTTACAAAAAACAACTCAGTCTGTGTTACTGTGCGGTACAGGCTGATCTTTGCACTTGCAGTTTGGGTGGTATTTGTTTGAATATGCGTGTGTATGTGTGTTTAAACCTTGGCAAAGGCAAACACTTGGCATTTTAGGATGTCAAAGGTTTTTTCTTCTTCATTAAGTAGTGTTAATGTATTATTTTAGAAACAATCCATTGCCAGAATTAAGTTTTCTAGACAAATCTTAGTATACTGATATTAACACATTTTGCTTTTTATAATAAACCAAGTTGATTATTTTGAATTCATACACGTTGGGGGGGGGGCGTAATGGATTAATTGATTAGGACCAAATGTGACTCACACCATAAAAGTGAAAGTTCAAATCTCATAGGTCTGACAAAATTTCCTGACTCCTTGTCCTCCCAGATTCTGAAGTTTGGACTCGAGCCTTTGGGGCAGAGAGACAGCATTTGGCCTTGTGCAACACCTGCAATATCAACGACCTGCAAAGGAAAGGATTTATAGGAGAGACGAGCATGAGGATTTGGATCTGGATGGGGCCTGAAAGACCCTGAATTAAGAGTGGGAAGCGGGGCCCATCAAAATGATTGATCTTAAAAATAAGTTACAAAATTAGCCGGGCATGGTGGCAGGCACCTGTAATCCCAGCTACTCAGGAGGCTGAGGCAGGAGAATCGCTTGAATCCGGAAGGTGGAGATTGCAGTGAGCTGAGATCACACCATTGCACTCCAGCCTGGACAACAAGAGTGAAACTCTGTCTCTAAATAAATAAATATATAAGCGTGTGTGGTAAAATTTGAAGTAAAGCAGAAAGATAAGGTCCCTTGATAATTACATGATTTTTAAAAGTGTTTATCAGCTTTGAATGCCCCCAAGATGGTCACAGCATTGAGTCAGTTATGAGTAATTCACACATAGGTGTGAAATTAGTTACTCAGCTTTAACAGCTGGATGAAAAATAGGGTAGAGCCTGGGATGAAGGAATGCCAGGTCTGAGTAGATCTTCCTCCCAAAAAGTTCTCTGAGCAACAGAAGACGTAATAATTTCTGGGCACTTGAGTGGGAGGTGAATAATTAGGTGGCACACATGAAGAGATGAAAGACACCAAAAGCGAGCTCACTCGGTTTCTGAGTTTTGCTTAAGGCAGTTTCAAATAGAAGGCTCTCAACTCGGCTGACTACTTCTCTGTACTACATTCTTGTAGGAAACTCAGGGTAATGATGAACTAATGAACACACTATCTTCTTGATTCACTATCCAGTCAGTGAGCTTGCACCCGAGTTGAACATTTCTCTAAGCAGAAAAGTCATGAACTACAGAATGTTCAAAATATAGACTATGAGGAAGAACCATCCATCTCCATGTTAAAAAGAACATGATGGAACCAGGTGATGCAGGGTGCCCCACAGACCCACTCTTAAATGACAATAAATTACATTGCCAGACAATTATTCCTCTTTCACTTTTTAAAAAGTCTTTCCTGAAAGTCTTTGTGTTAACATGTTAGCTTTTTTTAATCTATATTTTTGACAGAATATAGGTCCAGACTCTAAACGTTCTTGAAGTTTTAGCATCTATCTAGAATTGAATACCATTATCTTCCATTTATGGCAAATGATACTTTTTCAGTTGACATTCTGATATAAATTTTGTTTCATCTGCTTGTTCTGTACTAGTCTAGGACACTGAAGCCTTGAGAGGTTAATTTACTTGACTAAGAAAATTAATATCTTTAAAAACCTTTCCTTTAGCCTCTCTTAAGCAGAAAGAACCAGAAACTATGGGTCCCTGAAAAAGTATCAGATTTCAGTGGCTCACATGTTGATAGCAGTCTTACCCACAATGGCCTATATTATTCCTCTTTCTCATCCACTGCCTCCCCATGGCTGCTGTAATGAAATGGCATTTGTAGATAGCTGAACAAACTGTCCAGACCTCATAGGATAAGTGTAAGTTTCCCACTGTTGGAAAAACGAAAAAAACGTGAGAAAGTATGTTAGTTTGGGTCTTCAGAGAAGCAGAGGCTAAGGCAGGATTAAACATGTATGAGTTTTTATTGGGGTAAATGCTTGTGGGAGAGAAAAATAGGGAGTGCTAGCCAGAGGGAGCATCAGACTATGATACAAGTGTGACCTAGAGTGAAGAGAGAGGGAAGGGTAGCAGGGCATAGCCCAGATAGCCCTGTAGTGGCAGGAAAATCCAGCAGTGCCTCTGGGCAGTTCTGGAGCCCATCCACAGTACTCTGCTCAGTCATTGGTGGGAGCATCCCCCAGGAGGCATGGCCTCTGCAGGACCTGGTTCCATCATGTTCTTTTTAACAAGCAGATGGATGGTTCCTCCCCATATTCTATATTTTGAACATTCTATAATTCATGACTTTTCTGCTTAGAGAAATGTTCAACTTAGGGGTGCAGGCTCACTGACTGGATAGTGAATCAAGAAAATAGTGTGTTCATTAGTTCATCATTACCCTGAGTTTCTGACAAGAATGTAGTACAGGGAAGAGGCATGGCTTCTGCAGGGCTATCTGGAGCCCTGGGTCGGTTATGCTTCCTGCAGCTTGGAGGGTCTGTGAGGTTCTTTCTAGTGACCACTACAGAAAGATACAAGATAAACAAATACAGGTTAACATCCACTATGTTTCAAAGCAGGGCCTATTGCGGTGACGTACCACTTTCAGATTCATCAAAATGGCAGCTAGCGTTTTCCAAGGGCTCTGGCAAGGCTTGTAATATGCATTACCTCATTTAATCTCACCAGCTCTGTGGGACAAGTTCTTTTTTCTTTCCATTTCACAGATGAGGAAATTGAGGTTTAAAGAAGGTGAGTAGCTTGCTCAAGATCACTTCACCAGTAACTGATGGAAGGTTTTCAAATCCCTTACTGTTGTTTCTCCTGCCTTGAAACAGGATTTATGATCTGTTGAGTAAACCTGAATTCTGACTACATCTCAGCTAACCTATTAGCCTACTCACTTGGTTTGTTTTGTACTGTGGTTTTTTTTTTTTTTAAAGAAACAGAGTTTTGCTCTTGTCACCTGGGCTGGAGTGCAATGGCACCATCTCGGCTCACTGCAGCCTCTGCCTCCCAGGTTCAAGTGATTCTCCTGCCTCAGCCTCCTGAGTATCTGGGGTTACAGGTACCTGCCACTACGCTCTGCTAATTGTTTATATTTTTAGTAGAGATGGGGTTTCACTATATTGATCAGGCTCATCTCAAACTCCTGACCTCAGGTGATCCACCCACCTCGGCCTCCCAAAGTGCTGGGATTACATATGTGAGCCACTGCACCCTGCCTGATTTGTACTGTTGATTTGTTTTTGACCTTCTTCTAAACAGTTCTGCAATCCAAAGGAATGCCAGAGGTCCGCAGTGGCCCCACAAATAGGTCAGTTACACACTGGAGATGGGTGGTGTAAAAAATGGCCTGAGCTTCATGCTCAGTGAGAGAATTTGAGTACACTGCACTCAGCATATTTAATGTACGGATCTGTTAGCCAAGGTTGTTATCCAGGCTCCACTGTTTAAAATATTTAGAAAGGCGATTGAGAACCTGAATTCATTTACTTTTGAATTCCCTTAGTGTCTGCAGACATTGTAGCTGACTGCATTGCCGTCTCTATAATTGGCTGTGACAGTGACCATTTACTCCTTACCTGAGTATATTTGGCTTGTCTTGAAACAAGCGGATGTTCCTGGCACTTTCAGGTCCTGTCATATTTGATTTGCTCATTCATACAGTAGTTTGAATTCTTAGGTGTAGTCCAGTGGGAGTTCCCAAAAAGCTGGAAATACTTCTAGCCTATCTTCTTCCTGACCCTCCCATCACTGATAGCCTTTATATGCCTATTGTGGAATATGCTGAGATTGGAGAATCAGTTAGTGCCTTAATTTCAACTTCTGCAAAGTAAGGATAAAGCTCTCTGTCCTTCTCACTCCATGAGATGGCTAAGCTCAAAAAAAATATGAGTGGAGAGGTGCCAGGAAGTGTTAAAAGCATTATTAAGATGTAAACTTCTGCGTTGGGATTATATTTTGACATATTAAACAGTGTTTCGATTTTCTCCTGATAGTTTGTTTTCCTTGCCCCCCTCCGGGAGCTATGCTAGCCCTTGAAGTGCTTATAATCACTGAGGAAGATGTGAACCTTCCTGGTTTCGAATTCCCAGTTAACACTTAGGAGACACATTAAGACTGAAGGCCAAGGGTCTGAGGAGAGTGGGACAGTAATGAGAAGATGACACGGAGGTGTGGGGAGGAGAGATGTCACTGGTCTTGGAGCCAAGAGCTTGGAGCTGGATTCCTCGATCAGGTAGCGGAAACCCCAGGCAGGCTGAGTATCTCAGAAATGCCAAAAGATGTTGCTCTGCTTCCTGAGAAGAGCCCAGTGAGGAAGTGACTTCCTAGAGGGTCTCAGTAATCAGAGCCTGGACAGGGTTCACAAAGGCTCCTCATCCGCAGGAAGCCGCAGGGCAGCCACGGGCCGAAGCCCCAGCACTGAAGACTGATTCAGAGGATACACAAAGGAGAGGTATCAAGGCTAGAGGCTTCCCTCCACTGACTCCTCCTTCCCTCCACCGGCTCCTCCTTCCCTCCACCGGCTCCTCCTTCCCTCCACCGGCTCCTCCTTCCCTCCACCGGCTCCTCCTTCCTTCCCTCCACTGGCTCCTGCCACCAGGGCCTTAGCACAGGGAATCCCTGCTGAGGTGTCCTCAGTTGAGTAGACTGGTTGACTGAATTTGAGATCAGCTTTCTTCCCTGGAGGAATGAGAGTTCACATTTGAAGTGAAACTGATACAGACCGGGGTGCAGTGGCTCACACTTGTAGTCCCAGCACTTTGGGAGGCTGAGGCCATGGATTGCTTGAGACCAGGAGTTTGAGACCACCCTGGGCAACATGGTAAAACCCCATCTCTATTAAAAATACAAAAATTAGCCAGGTATGGTGGTGCACACCTGTAGTCCTAGCTATTTGGGAAGCTGAGGCATGAGAATCGCTTGAACCTGGAAGGCAGAGATTCCAGTGAGCTGAGATGGCACCACTGCAGTCATTCCAGCCTGTGACAGAGCAAGATTCTGCCTCAAACGAAACACAACAAAAGCTAAACTAATACAAGAAATATAAAGCTGCATTTCTTGCACATCTGAGTTTGTACACTGTTTGTATTTGCCTAGCCCACTGGAGTTATTACTAATGCAATGAGACATGTTCCAGAAAAAGCTTTCACCTTTTTTGTTTGTTTGTTTGTTTGTTTGTTTTAAGGAGTTTTGCTCCTGTTGCCCAGGCTGGAGGGTAGTGGCATGATCTCAGTTCACTGCAACGTCTGCCTCTCGGGTTCAAGAGCTGGGATTACAGGCACATGGCATCATGTCTGGCTAATTTTTGTATTTTTAGTAGAGACAGAGTTTCACCACATTGGCCAGGCTGGTCTAGAGCTCCCCTCAGGTGATCCACCCACCTTGGCCTTCCAAACTGCTGGGATTACAGGCGTGAGCCACCACCACCGGCCAAGCTTTCACTTTTAGATGAGAACAAATGAGGAGAGAAATTCTGGACAATTTTGCAAAGAGATATGAACAAATCCTGACCAAGGAAAGGAAGTGAAAAGTGTGCTAAGCACAGGGTTTCAGCAGACAATCTCGATGCAATGTGCACGAGGCCTCCTTGTCACCTTGTATCAGGGCCTTTGTCATGCAAACCCTCCGTTGAGCCCCCACTTTGACTTGCCCTTTGTACATGATTGATTAATTGCAGGCATTAACTATATAAAACATATAGGCTGTATACAAATATTACTGATTTTTAGATTTTTTTCCTTGTGGGGGTAAACCTAAGGAATCACAAACCCCAGGTTCTCAAATGCCAAATACTTTAACTTCCCTAAGCTATTTATCTGTCGTTAAAGCTTTAACTAGTCAGGTGCTTAGATAGTGAGGGGTAACATGTATTAGCTTAAAACATATAGAAATACAGAAAGAAAACAGCTTCCCTTTCACTTAATATTTCTTAGCATGGAGGCTGGGAGTCTGATGATATGCCGAAGGCTGAACTCATATACAAATGAAGGCTTTTCTTTTTGTATTTCTTGTTGTATTAAGTAGATTATAGCATAGTTTTGCATAGCATAACCTACCTGTTTTTCAATGTTTCTAATTTATTGATTTATTAGGAAAATATTTGTTAAAGCACCTACTATGAGTCCAGCATTGTGCTGGACACTTACAGCAAACCAAACTGACTGTAGACTAACAGAACACATTGTCTCCCCAGGATCCTGTCTTCTGAGAACCATCCCAATCTCTTTATCTTCCTGCTTCCAGTCTTACCTTTAAGTTCATATACTTACTGTGGGAATGGCTTTTATAACCATGACTATAGGACTCGTCTAGGGCCGTGAAAGAAGAACCAGGTAGTAGCCAACTTGGAATATCAACAATGTAATCGTTGAATAGGCACTCACTGTATACAAGGTACTGTGCTCACTGCTAATGGTACAAAAATTTCAGGTCATGCCATCCGCCTTACCCAGAATCTTTAAACTAGCTCAAGGCACCACATTCACATGAAAGTATAAGGCAGACTATGCTAAAGAAAAAAGGAGTAGCCCAGATATCTGCTGCTATCTGAGGTCACAGGAAGAAAAGAACATCTTATATTTGTCTAGAAGCCAAATGATAACAATCATTTCTCTGTCTTCCTGGAAATTCAATTACCTTCTCCACCTTATTGAATGATAGCGTCTCAGTCATTGAGTCATAATATGTTTCCAGCTTAAGATGAAAATGTAGTTTCTCCCCGCTCCGAATTTTCATTTTATGTTTTTTAGGGAGTCGGTTTGTGAACTGCAGAAACAGGCTGATGCCAGCAGGTGGAGGAATTCACCATTTGAACTCCACATCACAGGCTACTGAATGGTTCAGCAGGATGTGACTGCAATTTAAATCACTGCTTCATTTCTCTTTCTTTGTTCCAGATATTGATGCAGCAAACCCTGTGAGAAAATGACCCATAATCTGAAGAAGATAAATAAAAATGGACTATTTTTATCACTCTAGACAGTGCATAAAGAGATGGAATTTTCTCCGTTTTAAAATCTTAGATGTAAATACATCGAAATCTAAAGAAGAAATTATTCTGATATATTGGAGAAATTTAAAAATTATAGAAAGTATGGGGCTTCAACATTCTTATGATAGATTTAAAGAACACTCAAAGTTTGATGTGCTAGTGGCTTGGGCCTCCAGTGAACCACAGGAGCTTACGGGATTAGGGTCGCAAAGTAGAGGGAACTGCGCTGGTGTCCAGCGCAGGGTTTCAGGCCTGTCTGGGCACATCTGTGAACTGGTGAGACATGCCTGGGTGAACTCAGTGTGCCCAGGGGAGGTGGAGCCATCTGGGAAAGATGTCAAGTCACACCCTTTGCTGGGATTTAGATGTATGCAGGCATGTTTAGCAAGCTGTGAGGGCTGAGGAGCTTCCTGGGTGAGAACTCACCTACGGGCAGGAGTCTGCTGATTCACTTCACCCAGGAAGAAGCCTTAGTTGTCAGAGGGGAGTGGTAAGTCTGACTGTGGCATGGTAGCCGTTTCTGGATTCTGTCCCCTGGTCCAGCTACCTAGAAACATGTATACCCTGGGGACGTAGAGGGCTGTCAGCAAACCCTGAAAGAATTTTCTCACTAAGCTTTTTAAAAAATACTCAGACTCAGAAACAGCATCATACCTTCCAACAGGAAGAAGTGAGTCATTCTCTTGTATTCACTTCTGCACAGCTTAGAGGAGGATCTGGATGAACTATGATGACCAGTGGGGCAGGGTGTAGCCAGCAGGCCTGGGAGCAGCACATGGAGACACCTCCTGGAGACTTCCAGAAAAACAGGACATGATATGCCAGGGTTGGAGGTTTGGTGAAACAAATGTAAGTGAGAACTGGTGGCATTTGTGTTGCAGTTAATGGAATACCCTCTGATTCAAAGGTTCAGGGGAATTGGAGAAGTATGCATCTCTGTTTCACACATATGCACCACACACACACACACACACCCCTCACTTCTCATGTGTGTGTGTGTGTTGTGTTTACGTACATATAAACATATATATGTTGTGTTTATATGCATGTTATATATATATATATATATATACACACACACACACACACACACATACATATATATGTCAGGTTCTCAGCGTTATCAAACATTTACTAAAAGAACTTCCATAAATGATGTCTTTTTTATGTATAAGCTCTTTGTAAATCCTCTTTTTTTAATTAAGAAAATGTTCTTCCTATCAGTACAGATGGTTAAAAGCTGATTGCAGTCCTCATAGTTTGTAGTGTTTACCACTAGAAACCAGGAAAAAAATCAGTGAATCTTCTAATTTTTAATTTTCAGTTAATAAGTTGGTAAATCTGTTATAAGCATTGACCACTGTGTTTCATGAGCTTAAGCTATGAAGATGGAATGAAAAGGAGCAACACTAAGTCTGAGTCCTAAGAAGCAAACGTTTTGTGATGTGGGCCTCACTCAGAACGTCTGCAGCTAAAAATATCCCTGGGGGGGAGGGTCAATGTTATGCAGTGGGTCTTGGCTCAACCCTGCAGAGTGGGCATCTAATCTACAGGAGCATCATTTAGCAGATTTTTTGGAAACTAACATTTGTTTTTATTTATTTTCTAATAATAAAAATAGCATGTGTTTATTCTAGAAAACTTGGAAAGCATATACAAATAGAAATAAAATATCATGTAATAACATCACCCTTTGTTAATATTCTGGAGTTTTTTTTTTAAGTTTTTAAAGTACCCATTTTTTAAATATAGTTCATTTGTTCAACACATATGTTTCTGAGAACTTCTTATGTATAGATGGCAAAACGGAACAGAACCAGAATCCTGCAATCCTTTATAGGGTCTCCGAGACTGTAACTTATACAACAGAATCCAGAACAACTCTAAGGTCAGTGGTGGTGATGGAGAAGGTGCAGAGAGGGATCTCTGGGTGACTGTAATAGCAGCCCCGAGACAGCAGACCTTAGAAAGGATTACTTGCAAGGGTGACCCTCAGCCAGCTTGGCTTTCAGGAGTCTTCCTACCATTCTGTAATGGATAAGGATGGTTTACTGTGCTTAGACTGTTGGTACAAACAATATGGTTTATGCTGAATACCACTGTCCTTCTAGAGGTCTGAAATATTTTATATGTGCTGGGCAGAGGGTTTCTATGACCAGTCCCCAGTAAAAACCGTAGGCTCTGAATCTAATGAGCTTCTGTAGTACAGAACACTTTGCATAGGTTGCCACATGCTGCTGGAGGAGTTAAGTGCATCATGTGCCACTTTACTGGGTGAGGACCCTGGAAGCTTTTGTCTGGTTTCCTTCGGACTTTGCCCCATGTGCTGATTTTGCTTTGTACCTGATTTTGCTTTTGCTGGTTTTGCTTTGTATCCTCTCACTGCAAGAAACTGTAACTGTGAATATATTTACTTCTGAGTCCTGTGAGTCCTCCTAGCAAATCACCGAACATGAGAGTGGTCTTGGGGGACTGTTGAAGTGATGACCTACTAGGAAATTAAGTTGCCAGATGAATCACTATCTCTACTTTCACAGTGGCCCTTAGGATAAAGCTAGGAATACAACTCTTTGAATAGAAAAAATATTAGAAGAAATGTGTTGCTTGGGTGTTAGTTTATTCACAATCAACTCTGCCCATATTGGCTTACTCTCCAATCCCCAAATCACTTAGTCTCAATCATAAAAGCTCTTTTCGCTTAAGACTTGTTATATGAAAATTTTTGGTGCTGCAAAAGAAGTAGCTCTTAAATATAAATTCTCTCAGCAAGGCAATTTACTTCTATAGTAGGGTGTGCCTCACAGATGAAGCAATGGCGAGCACACATCTGGACAAGGGAGGGGAAGGGGTTCTTGTTCTTGACAAAAGTAGCCCCTACTGCTGTGTTGTTCCCCTATTGGCTAGGGTTAGGGTTAATTCCGATTGGTTATTTTAAAGAGAACAGGGGTACGAGCTGGAGTGGCAGGGTGGGTAGTTTGGCAGGAAGGATGGTTACAGGACAGGTTAGAGCAGGTGACCAGGGCAGGTGACTGGAGCAGGAGGCCAGAGCAGGTGACCAGAATGAGTCAGGATGGAGCAGGGGACTGGGAAACAGACGTGAACTACTGATTAGAACTGGTGGAAAAGGTTGTTTACTGAAACTACAAGGAAGTTAAACTTTAAAATGGAGAATTAAAGAATAAGATTGCTGAACATACTGACATACTGATTCTTTGAAGAGAAACTTGGAGTTCACTGTATCTAACAGACTGACACTGGTTTACATAAGTTAAGGAAGCCTCTTCAAAGACTTAGCAGGGAGGGTGGTAATGGAAGAGAATAATCTCGCAGAGCTGGAAATGCCTTAAAATCGGGTATCAGACATCATTGCACTCAAAGCCTGTTAGACAAACACTGTCAGAGGGAATTCCTTACTGGCTGTTTCTTTCCTTGGATCTTATTCTGCTTCCATGGTTCTGGTGACCATGGTTTTGGAGCAGAATGCCTTTTACCATGTCCTCTTGTCTTGAGAACTCCAACTGCAATCTCTGAGCTTGCTAGGAGCAAAAAGGAGTCCCTTAAAATGAAACCAACGAGGCTAGGCGTAGTGGCTCATGCCTGTAATCCCAGCAGTTTGGGAGGCAGAAGCAGGTGGCTCCCTTGAGTCCAGGAGTTCAAGACTAGCCTGGCCAACATGGTGAAACCCCCATCCCTACTAAAAATACAAAAAAATTAGCCGGGTGTGGTGGTAGGTGCCTATAATCCCAGCTACTCTGAAGGGTGAGGCACCAGAATCACTTGAACCCAGGAGGCGGAGGTTGCAATGAGCCGAGATCCGCCATTGCACTGCACTGCAGCCTGGGTGATGGAGCAAGACTCCGTCTCTAAAAAAAAAAAGAAAAGAGAAAAGAAAACAACTAGCTCCGATTCCCAGATGTTATCTGCACAAAGATGAATTACTGCACAGAACAATTTAGTTCCACATTCTCTCAGTCATCTCTGCTGTGCTGGGCTGGGGTTTTCCTTTTGCATAATCCAAGTTTCCATGAAAGCATTTTAACTACAAAAGCTGGTGGGGGTGTGGTGTGTAGAAGAAAATAAACAAGTTTTAGTTTTTTTGTTTTTTGAAAACACTTTTCTAGTGTCCTCAATGCAGCAATGGCTGGAGCTTAGAAATTACTATCCTTCTAGCCGTCTTACTCCCAACTCCCTCTTTTTTGTTCTGCTGCACAGAAAAGCACAATTTTTATCCTCAAGAATGTGAGCAAACTGTCCTGAACATGGCTGGCCTCTGAAGATTTTGCATTTCAGCTCTCAGAGGCATCACCACCTCCGTGGCACGGTGTATCCACTGCCTCCAGCCATGACGACACTGAGAGGGACCGTCTTCCCTGGATATGAAAAGAGAAGGCGGGTGCCATCTTGGCTGCAGCAGATATTCCCTCATAGCTGCCTGGGTATTATTTTGTGCAGGCCTACATTTCTGAGCTGGCTGCTGATACTGGGGTGACCCAAACTTCCTTCTTTCTCCTTCCCAGGTGACCATGCTTCTCTGCCTCAGAGGGTACAGACTGTTTATTTCAACAAGTTCCCTTTGCTTCTTGGCTACAGTTGTGTTTTGCAGTCCAGCTCCTGTATGCTGACATTGATTTAAATGCCTTTTAGGCACTAGTAGGGACATAAGTGACTTTATTTTAAATGCTAATCTGCTGACTAACCCTAAGTCTGGGAATGCCTCCAAAATGTCTAGGTGATGTATTACTGTTTATGTAGGAACACTTATTCATTGTAAGTTTTTCCCCAAACAACCCATGTTGCAGAAATCATAGGCTGTGATGCTGAGAGCCACCTACACATTCCTTCTGTAATATTGGGGTTCAGGGGTTCAGGGTGCCCTCAGCTCCCCTGGGAGGACATTTCTCCAGGTTTTTGGTCTCCTGCCCTCTCAAGAATGAGAGGGGGGACCACAGTGCAGTGCGCAGTAAATGCCGGACTCAAAAGTGTTTGTAGAAAGTGATTTATTTAGAGAGAGAGAGAGAGAGAAACAGGAGAAGGAGAGAGAAAGAAACAGCTAACTCTCACGCTGAGTGAGAGAATCCAGACAGATGGAATCCAGGAGAGGAAAGCAGCTTCCACACTGAGTGGAAGGGAATAGTGAGAGATGGAGTTTAGGAGGGGAAGAAGACAGGCTTCCACGAGAAAGTGTGGAAGGGGACCCCAGAGGGGAAACCCAGGAGAGAAAAAGACGGCTTCCAGAAAGGGAGTGTTCATGGAAGGGGACCCATACATGGAGTCCGAAGGGGTGTGGAAGAAGGGGACTTTTAATCTGGGAGGAACCCCCACCTTCTGCAAGACCCCAGGCCAATGAAAGGAGTTCCTTAGAACTTCCGCTGGAGTGATTGACTCTTAATTTCTTCCCGTGCCAGTGAAATTTAAACATAAACCGTTAAGTCTCTAAGATGGACAGAGATGGGAGGGGGGCATGGTGCTAGGAAGTTCTTGCCCTTCAAACTACGCCCCTTGTGGACCCAGAAAGAGAACACCTTCCATCACTTCAGAGCACATATACTTTTTCCTCAAGATATACATCCTGGGTCTGGGTGGTTACAGTGCAGAGATTTACCTGTCTTGTAGCCAGCTGCCTAAGACTAAGCTTCTATTTGTACGTTCCCCGAATAAATCACTTTATTTTTATTTTTTGAGACAGCATCTCACTCCATCACCCAGGCCAGAGAGCAGTGGTGTGATCTCAGCTCACTGCCAACTCTGCCTCCTGGGTTCAAGTGATTCTCCTGCTTCAGCCTCCTGAGTAACTGGGACTACAGGCATGTGCCGTCATGCCTGGCTAATTTTTTTTTATCTTTTTTTTTAATTTTTAGTTTTAATTTTTATTTTTTTGAGACAGAGTCTCACTCTGTCACCAGGTACCAGGTTGGAGTGCAGTGGCACGACCTTGGCTCACTGCAACCTCCGCCACCCGGGTTCAAGCAATTCTCCTGCCTCAGCCTCCCGAGTAGCTGGGACTACAGGCGCGTGCCACCATGCCCAGCTAATTTTTTTTGTGTGTGTTTTTTAGTAGAGACGGGGTTTCACACCATGTTGGCCAGGATGGTCCTGATCTCTTGACCTTGTGATCCGCCCGCCTCGGCCTCCCAAAGTGCTGGGATTACAGGCGTGAGTCACCGTGCCCGGCCAATTTTTTTTTTATCTTAATAGAGATGGGGTTTTGCCATGTTGGCCAGGCTGGTCTCGAACTCGTGACCTCAAGTGATCTGCCCACCTCGGCCTCCCAAAGTGCTGGGACCACAGGTGTAAGCCACCATGGCTGGCCCCCAATCAATCACTTTATGTCACAGACTGAATTTTTCTGCTTCACTCTTGGTGTCTTGGCTCCTTTGGCATTTGGGGGCCACTTTGCATATATGACGCTTTCATGTATTCACTGTCAAATGGTTGATAGGATTTCTAATGCTGTTGAAACTTTTATATTTTAAAAAGCTTTTATGGGTTTCTTAGTGGGAAGTTGTAAGAAACTGTATTAGAGATTATTACCTTGATCAGCAATGACCTGAACATTCAAGATTGGGAAATTAAATTGATGAGGAAAGAGATTGAGCTGAGGATGGCTCTGGAGGCATGGAGTAAGTTGTAGTACCAGAAGCTTTCCACACTTTGGATACTGTATTCCTGGTGAGAATTGTTGGGCACAGAAAACAAAGTGAGGGGGCGCCAAAGAGGCACCTGGCTTACTTGGGAGCTTTGCCTGAAGTTGGCCTTGTTCACTGTCCTCCAGGACACTTGGTAGGGACTAAGACCCTACCGACTAAGACCTACTGAGGAGAGTCTCTTTTCTACCATTCTGGTGATCCTCTGGGAGAGCCAGGGCCAGCTTGCAGGAAGACCAGTTCTCTGTCAAAATTTCTCCAGGTCCTGGACATAAACCATTTAAATCCATTCCAGAAAATGGGGAGAAAGACCGATTTCCCTCTCCTCCAAAGCCACTCTCTGATCCTAGTCAATAACGTCTTCTTTAAGCCGTAAGTGCCAGTGTAGTGAGGAGAAGGAGCTGAGAAGCCTTGCTCAGTATTAAGTATGAAAGGTGTGTGCATGGGCAGTTGTGGTTGGTTTGTTCACGTGTCCACGGAATAGCTTACAGGGAGCACTAGGTGCATGGAGTCATATTGAAGAAGACATGGTCTTTGCCTTCAGCTAACTCATATTCACATAAAGTACTGCTCAACAAAATTTAAAGCTTGAAAATCATTCAAATCTGTATTTGAGGAACCACAAAACACACATGAAACTGGAATTTTAATTTGTTACTCCAAATCCCAAGTGGAACAACTTTGCATATGAGGACAGAAGGGAGTTGAGCAGCTCACTGGGAAATGTGTGGATTCGTGCTTCTCTGCTGTGCGGAAAGTATGGTTAAGAGTGAAGGCCCCAGGGCTGGGCTCTGCAGATAAAGCCGTAAGCCTGCACCATGATTATGTAGTAATTGCTTCCTGCAATACTGTTTCTCATAGCAAATATATAAATGAGTTGGAAACAATCAAAATATCCCAGCACTTTGGGAGGCCGAGGCGGGGAGATCACCTGTGATCAGGAGTTTCAGACCAGCCTGTCCAGCATGGTGAAACCCTGTCTCTAGTAAAAATAAAAAAATTAGCCGGGCATGGTGGCAGGTGACTGTGGTCCCAGCTACTTGGTAGGCTGAGGCAAGAGACTTGCTTGAACCTGGGAGGCAGAGGTTGCAGGGAGCCGAGATTGCACCACTATACTCCAGCCTGGGCGACAGAGAAAGATCCGTCTCAAAAAAAGAAAAAAAAAAAAAAAAGAAAGAAAAGAAAAAGCAGAGTGAAGGCCCCAGTACCAATATGTGAAGGTTCAAATCCCAGCTCTGTGAGTTACCAGCTGTGTGGCCTTGGGCAAATACAGAAACTTTATTTGCTATAATTTCCTAACTTTTAAAATGAGGGGTAAGGGTAATCCAATGACATGAGGTTGTTGTAGAGATTAAATGAGCTAATAAATAAGAAATGCTTGAAATAGTGCCTGACAGACTGAGCCCTTCAGTAACAGTAGCAGTTACTATTATTACCTGCCCTAAGAAGTCTTGCTGAGAACTATATTCAAGGAATATAAATCTTTTTAAGTTACGCAAAACCAAAACCCGTTGTAAACCATTTTCCCCCTCCACATCCTCACTGCAAATGTAATAGCAATGTATGTTTAATTACATACTGACCATTCTCCATTGCAAGGATAAACTTAACATCTCAAAATAGACAAAACATATTTTCTAACTGAATCCTCACAACCACCTTGGGATGTAGACATTATTATCTCCAATTTATGATAAACTAAAACTATTGTTTAAGGTTAATTAACTTGTCCAAGCTCATGTCTAGTAAGTGGTTAACCTGGGCTGGGAACTGGGTTTTTGTGACCCCAGAGTCCACGAGACAGATTTTCAGGTGAATAAGATTCAAAGAATTAAAAAAAACATTGAAACCAGCTATGTGGATCCTTATGTCAGAAAAAAATTCCCAGCTCAGTTTCTGATAGCTTAGAGGCAGCAATTTCCTATGCTCCTTGCTTGGGAAAGATGTATGGAGTAAAATTGGCTGTGGTCCCAGTTTCTACTGCGATGTGGAAGCTATGTTGTTTTTTGAGCTAGATCAGTTGTGTTTGACATTCTGAGACACAAAGTCAATATAGAAGAGAACCTCCCCTCTCACTGTTTATTCTCTGCTAGGATTGTAAATGTCTCCCAGCTTTCTGCCATTTCCAAAACATTTGCTTTTGTTTAAAAAAAAATCCCAGAAATAAAGGCCCAGACTAAGCAGCATTCATTCATTCAAAACATTCCATAGACATAACCTGTCACTTTGCTTTGCTTAAAACCCACCAATGGCTTCCTGTTACACTTGGAATAAGCCCAAATACTACATCATGATGCTGGGGACCTTGCTTATTTTGCTGCCAATCATCCATCCCTACTTTTCTGGAAATAGCATTCAAATTGGATTCAGTGGCTGGAATTCTAAGTGGTGATATTCTGCCCTCCCTCAGCTAAGAGGCAGACCCAGGACCCAAGCAAAATCAGACACTGTCTTTCTGGAATAAAATCTTGAGCAGTGAGACAAAAAAATGAGGAAGAGCTGGAGCTTTTGCGCTCCCTTGGCGGTCTCTGAGAAGACCAGATATTCATCCGTTCCTACTACCTTGATCCCCAGAAGTGCCCTGGTTCCCATCTTTCTGAGCTACCCCATGTCTTTCTCACATATTCCTTCTATTCCTTTAGGTCAGCCACAGTCAGGTTGGGTGTTTTTGTAGCCAGAGATTCCTACCTGGTGCACCTGTCCGTCAGGGTCTCTCTGCAGTGGTCCCTCAGTGTCTGTGGACCTCCCTGAGACACTGAAATTCACAGATACTCAAGTCCCTAATATAAAATGGTGTAGCATTTGCATACAACCTCAGCAGGCTGGGCTCTCCACTTTCCTTCCTCTCACTGGACCTCACCCTCACTGACTCTTTAACTTACTGGGCTTGTTCCTGCCTCAAGGCCTTTGTCCTGGCTTCTTTCGCCCAGATATCACCCCTTCAGAGAGGTAATTGCTGCCCCTTCTATATCTATTTTTAGCCTGTTGGATTTCCTGTGTTGTATTTATTAATACATAAAATGATTTTGATCTTTGTTTACTTATTATTTGTATTTCCCTATTAGAATATCAGCTCTAAGAACGTAGGGACTGGGCTGGAAGCGATGGCTCATGCCTGTAATCCCAGCACTTTGGGAGGCTGAGGCGGGAGGATCACACGGTCAGGAGTTCGAGACCAGCCTGGCCAATATAGTGAAACCCCATCTCTTCTAAAAATACAAAAATTAGCTGAGTGTGGTGGCATGCACCTGTAATCTCTGCTACTTGGGAGGCTGAGGCAGAATTGCTTGAACCCGGGAGGTGGAAGTTGCAGTGAGCCGAGATTATGACACCGCACTCCAGCCTGGGCAACAGAGTAAGACTCCATCTTCAAAAAAAAAAAAAAAAAAATAGGGACCTTGTCTATTTTATTCACCTACCAGTATTCCTAGAAGCATTGTTACAACAGTATTTGGCACTTAATAGGTGCTCATTAAATATTAATTGAGTGAACAAGTGTGTTGTCTGTGGTACAGCCTATGTGTAGCAATCATGTCATATAACCTACGGGCTATATGCCTGTGCCCTGGAGTCAGACTATTTGGGTTTAAATCCTGGCTGTCATACCTGCATACTGTGTGACTTTGGGCAACTTACTTAACCTCTTGTGCTTCAGTTTCTTCATTTCTAAAACGGTAATAATAAAAATATATACGTAAGATGAAGAGTAAGTAAGATGATTCACTAAAAGCCTTTGGTACATTGCCTGGAAAACAATGAGATTCAATATTTGGCAACTTATATTATTAGAGCACAGCCGTTATTCTGTATCCCATGCAGCCTTGGTTCTAGGACTTCCCTGGGATACCAAAATTCACAGATGCTTAAGTCCTTGATGCAAAATGGTATAGCATTTACATACAACATATGCAAATTCACCTATATGCTTTAAATCTCTAGATTATTTATATACCTAATGCAATGTAAATGCTATGTAAATAGTTGTTACGTTTTATTGTTTTTTATTTGTATTATTTTTCTTGTTTCTTATTTCCTTCCCAATATTTTCAACCCTGGGTTGTCTGAATGCACCCATGTGAGACCTGTGGATATGATTAATGATTAGATTTCTCAATTGTAAGAAGTTCTAGTTAGAGATTGTATGATGCACTACTGGCTTAATAGTAGCTCTTTTGGCCAGCGTGGTGGCTCACGCCTGTAATCTCAGTACTTTGGGAGGCCGAGGCAGAAGGATCACCTAAGGTCAGGAGTTCAAGACCAGCCTGGCCAAAATGGTGAAATCCTGTCTCTACTAAAAATACAAAAATTAGCCGGGCATGCTAGTGCATGCCTGTAGTCCTAGCTTGTCGGGAGTCTGAGGCAGGAGAATCTCTTGAACCTGGGAGGCAGGTTGCAGTGAGCTGAGATCACACCACTGTGCTCCAGCCTGGGTGACAACAGCGAAACTCCATGTCAAAAAAAAAAAGTAGCTCTTTGGAGAAAACCAAAGCCAAGTTCGACATTTAATGTACACCACTTTGAAAAACTCTACTTACAATAGCATGCATTTATCTGCCAAAATACATACTACTTTCCTCCTCAGACTAACAAATACAACTGGGGCCCCAAATGCCTCTCTGTCAAGTAGGGCCACTGGCAGTTATATGTAATGTAATGATTATGCTTGCACGAGATCTGGACCTGGTTATCATCTTTGCAAGGCTGCAGAATGATTTAAAGAATGCAGTGGGATTATGTATGCTTTGTTTTTTTTCATTTCCCTTTTGGCTATTTTGTTTGTATTGTACTGTTAACTGAATTATAATTAATAGGAAGTAAAGAGCTTCTGGGAAGTAGCTGGAAGCTTTTGACAGATTTAGACATCTGAATGACAGTTCTTGACATATCAGTTGGTTGCAAAACTTTTCCTGATTTCAAAATTTGTGATTTGTTCTCAGCATCTTGGCAATTTTATTAATTATATTATCCAGTGTATGACTATTATTTCAATTATGTCTATTATCTAGTGAATGATGATTAATTTTATGCATGCACAATATATTGTTTTCATTTCTCTATGGCATTATAATGGAATATTTTAAAAGACTTTTAAAGTGATAATTAAGATGTAAATTTAAGTTTATCAGCTATCAAAGGAAATAACTCAACAGAAGTAACAGAATGATGAAATTGTTAGCTGGTGTGATGCCTCTGTGGCATAGCTGAATGTCTACCCTGCCCTAACACTGCTTTAAGAAACAGGATGCCTGCAATAAAAAGTTCCCTTTGTAACCAGAACAGTTAAGACTGGCTGGAACGAAAATAGCTGAGCAAATGACTTTACAAAGAACTCAGGCTTCATTTTAATCTCATTTCAATGCTAAATGATGCTCTGACCAGCACCATGACGGTGGACAATTGCTAGGACAATGACCAGAGAAGCCAGACAAGGATAAAAAAAAAAAAAGGAAGGCAGCACTCCAGTTCTGGGAGTTCACTGACCATTTCCAGAAAAGACCTGAATCTTCCTCTTTTCATTTTTAACGTCCATCCTCTTCGTTAGAGAAACCCTTTATTTTCACCCCTCACCGCTCACTAGTCAAGAGTTGATTTGTGAGCCATGCTTCCTTCCATGTCTCAATTCCCTGGCCCTGGAACAAAGCCTGCTCTACTTGACAACGTTAGTTTTGTGTGTTGGTTTCATGACACTGAACACAGAAAGATTTCATGTTTTGGGGCATCAGCTTTGTTGGATATAAGATGATGCCCCCCATCTTACTGTTTTTCCAAGTGTGTATTCCTTACATCTGGGCTTTCAGCCCTAGACACACATTAGAATCACCTTACAGAATTCCACATTCTCAGGCTGCATCCCAGACCAATTAAATTAGTAACCTGGCATCCGTATTCTTAAAGTTCCTTAGATGATTTCAGTGTGCAGTGGAGGCTGACAACCACCACTCTGTCAATGGCTGATGAGTTTCTTTTGACGTGTGTTGTAAGATGTGTCTTGATTTGAGAGATGTTAAGGTGTAAAAAACAAAACAAAATGAAAAAATAACCTGCTGGGCATGGTGGCTCATGCCTTTAATCCCAGCATTTTGGGAGCCCGAGGCAGGAAGATCGCTTGAGACCAGGAGTTCAACACCAGCCTGGGCAACATAGCAAGATTCCATTCCTACAAAAAAATTTTAAAATTAGCCAGTAGTGGTGGTGTGTGCCTGTAGTCCGAGCTACTCAAGAGGGTGAGTCAGGAGGATCCCTTGAGCCCAGAAGTTTGAGGCTGCAGTGAACTATGATCATGCCATTGCACTCCAGCCTGAGTGACAATGCAAGAACCTGTCTCTCAAAAGAAAAAGACAAAACACAACCCTCGCATCTGAGATACAAGAAAGTTGTAATTGCTGTTATTAGTCTAGCCCTAGGAGAAGTCAGACCATGAAAAAAATATCATATTGGGTCAGATCAGTTTTGCAGGACAACTGATGTTCCTTAATTGTTCTCCTTTTATAGTCTCTTTCAAAGTGTTTACTAGGAATGTACCCCAGTTATTATAAAGCTTCCTTCGGTTACTGCCAGGGACTTGGCAAGAGCTTAGGAATAAAGCTTGATGCCTAAGGAAAAAAAAAAAAAGGAAAAAAAGGGAAACAAAGAGCGCAGTGTGTGATGCATGTGAATCTCCTGGTCACTGAGTGTGCCCTGTATCCTGTACTCTTTTGGGCCCCTAATTTCATATCCCAACTCCCCTTAGACTCCATGTTTTATCAGGTTCCCTGGGATTCTCTCTTTCCTCATCACTAAGGCAAGGAGATCAGGTGCTCAGATTCTCTTAATCTGAGTGTTCCCTTAGCTAGGATGATACACAGCTAGCTTGGCCTCAGCATGTGTTAATTCTTGGTCTGACTTGAAATCCTGAAGAAGTGGAATTTCACAGTGGCACGGAGGTTAGGCTGGACCTCAGAAATTTTCAAGACTGATTTCTTTCCTGTAAAGAAATTCGTAGTTTTCAACTGGTATATCAGGTCTTAGAACGTCACTACACCTAGATAAAGTTTGTTTATTCTGCAAAGCATATTATTTCTGCCAAAATGCCAACGATAAAATCAACCTCTTGAGAAGTTATAACCAACCTTCATCTACTCATCATTTCAAGCCTGACCAACCAATAAGCCTGGAGACTTATTTCTTCACATCTGACAGAAACAGTGCCCACTAGGCAATTAGGAAAATATATTGACATCACATGTGAAAATCAGCATTACCGCAGGAACAATTAGGGTCCTCATTTACTGCAGATGACTTGCTCATTACAAACTAATTAAACTACTAGGTTGAAAACACAGCTCAGAAATACAGTGTAGAGCAGTTCATATTTAATACCTCCATCTTTCCTTAAAAATTATTCATTAAATGGCAGCCTAACAATAAATCAATAAAGGCAATAAATCTTTGGTACTAGAAGTGGGTTTAGACAGGATAAAGATGGGTCCATTAAATTAGGGAAGAAAACAGATGGCTATGATGTATGAACAAGGATAATACAGGAGGATTTAAAATATAAGCTAGAGAGGAGCTTTAGAAAATTGAGGAGCCTATTCCATCTGGACAGGTTTGGGGAAATAGGAGCAGGCTATTATGGGTAATTTGAGGGAGGCTGGAAGGAGAGAGCTCATCAGACTCAGGGTCCAGTCCAACATGGCCCCACAGTGACTGCGTTAGAGCACAGCCTTGGCAAAGGGTGGCACCCTGCCTGATGGGCCCAAGACGGCACTCCTGCACTGTCCATGCACTTTGCTCCCTGCTGAGTGATCCTTGAGTGTTGTCATGGAATTTTTTTTTGTATTGAAATATAATTTACATGCCATGCAATTCACCTTCTTAAAGTATACATTTCAGTGGTTTTTAGTATATTCACGAGATTATGCAACCACCACCGCTATCTAATTCTGTACTAGAAATTCGATAAAATGTTGATCTTTTTCCTTTTTTTCCCAGAGAAGTGCCCCACACATCTATTTCTGTAGCTTTTCTTAGCACAGCCATGGTACGGTGGAGAAGTAACAAACTGAAAGGTCCAGACTGAAGTTTCTGTACATCTATTTAGGAGCTTTTGCTATTCACTCATATTCAGTACTCCAGATTCTGTGTTTATCCAAAAAGTTAGTTCTTCAGATAAACACAACATTTAGGTAGCCTCAGCTGTATGTGATGTATTATGTCAGATCCAATCTTCCCTAAACATCAGCCGTAGTGGAAATGGCTAGCACATATTTTGAAGAATACACACAGGTATCTTTAGTGTGTTCATAGAAATCATAAGGTAGTGTGACCAGAGAACTTGTTGGTTTGATTATAGTTCCCTTGATTCATAATCAGAAATCTGGATTCAATAGCAAGCCCTCCTTTCTTCTCAGTGAGTTGAATAGATAGGCAAAAGATGAATGCACACAGTAGAGGGAGAAATAAAGGGACCGCATTTCTAGAAAATAAAAGGATTTCTTACAAATCACTTACTCACTCCTACAAGGAAATACGGGGAATCAGAAGTTCCATTAACCTTAGTACCGTGAGAAGAGTAAAACATAAGTAATGTGTTCCATTAGGTAGTAAACAGAAGAGCAGAAAACCAGGAGAAGAGAGACGGAACCAACAGAAGAAGAAGAAAAAAGTATCGCGGTAGTGGAAATGATAGCCCCAGCGGCCCATCTGGAACAACCATTGCAAAGGCTCCAGCTGCAGGGGGCAAGGTGAGACTGAGGCTGTGTGCCTGAGGGAGCCAGTAGGGGCTGGGAACAGGCGAGAGCCCCATTCCCTACCGAGCTGACTGGGCAAAAGCCCCACGATCCCAGGCGCAGCCGTACCTCTGGACTTGCGCATTCCTGCACTCTTGGGGGCCCGGGAAGCTCCCCTGCCCCCACAGGCTCAGAAGTGCCTGCTCCTGCTCCCTGTCTTCTCCCTGCTCCTGGTGCCCACTCCAGGGTGGAGCAAAGTTGTGGCTGAGCCGGGGTGCTGTCGGAACCGCCCCCTCCAACACCCGGTGTATGTGCTTGGACAGTGTTGTCACAACAGCCTTCTTCCACCTTGGCCTCCTCTGGACTTTGGGTGTTGATGAGCACAGGAGGGAGGCCGAGGTGGAGCTTAAGACGGCTCGGTGCGGGCCTGCAGGCACCCCTCAGCACGAACATCCTGGGTACTGTGGAAGGCATGCTGATGGTGGCAGGAGGCACACATGCTCCTGGATGGGAATGGGCAGGTCCCTGGTGAAACCCTCCCTTCAAGACAGGGACAGCCTGAAGCCTGGGGGCCAGGCTGCCGGTTCTGGAGGGCGTCCACAGCCCAGAGTGAGAACTGATGGTGCTGTTTCCAGGCCTGTCCATGGCTGCCCATGGACCAATCAGTACACCTAACTCACTTCTGAGCCCATGAAAACCCTGGACTCAGCCAGACTGACAGACGTCAACACTACCAGCTGCAGAAAGGAGTTACCCACTCTGGGTCTCTTCTCTGCTGGGTTCTGCACAGCCATCAAGATAAGCTGCCTGTGGAGGGACCTACCCACTTCAGGTCTCCTGAGAGCTGTTCTGTCACTCAATGAACCTCCTCTCCACCTTGCTCACCCTCCAGTGGTCCACATACCTCATTCTTCCTGGACGCAGGACAAGAACTTGGGACCTCCTGAATGGCAGGACTGATAGAGCTGTAACACAAACAGGGCTGAAACCCTCAGCCACCACTCTCAGCTCGCCATGTTGCTGGTAATGAGAAGGAGAGAACAGCTGTGGCCTTTCTGGGAGCTTATTTCTAGGCGCTCCTGGAGCCATGGCTGTGACACCCTCTTTGGGGCTCTGCGGTTCCTGGTGTCTCCAAGCTTCTGGGTGCCACCACATCCCCTTCAGCCAGATGCATGGGCCCGTAGTGGAAGCTGTGTGCAGTACATTTGGAAAAGCCGCAGCCTCTTAAAGAGCCAACACCTGTGCCGGTGCGTGGAGCTGCCTGCCCTGCCGCAGCAGCCAGCATGCCTGGCTGTGTGCAGTGGCCAGACACAGTGCTCACTTGCCCACACACCCCTTGCCACTCTGTGCCTGGCTCACCCTTGACAGGTGTGGGATCCAGGCCGGTAGTGTGAGCGGAGTGCAGCCTGCCAGACTGAGTGGGCGGAACGAGCCTAGTGGGTGCCAGCAGTGCTCAGGTGGAAGGCGCCGCCAGCCCAGAGGTTTTTGGCTAGAGAAGTGACACCCCAAGGATCCCATGACAGAAAGAGGAATGGGCAGAAACTGGAATGAACAGAGAGCACCAGTGGCTACCAACTATGTACTATTCCACTCTGTGAGGTTATAACTCAGACCATGTATTTTTAGGTAATGTTTTTCCTTTAATCAAGAAACAAAGAGTTCTTTTTAGTGGCTAATGACAATGCTAGGTAGATGAATAATGTAATTATTTAAAAACAATGGTATTGTTTCGCCATTCAAAGAAATGTTAAAGGAGCTAGGTTTGAAAAGTCAGTGACACTCTCTTTTGCAGGAGTATAAAATTGCAAGCCAAATTTGTGGCCTTTTAAATATAAAGTTTGTTAAAGTAAATCCCCAGTGCTTGAAGGCAGACCCCAAAGTGTATCCACTGGACATTTCACATCAGGTTCAATTTCAGATGAGTAGAACCAAAAGGCAGTACCACATGCCCAAGGAAACGGGAGAAAGAACACATGCTCTCCAGAGCTGAGGGGGCCTTTCCAGTGACACTGCGCTGAAGAAACCCTGCTCTGACAAAGGCGAACTGTCATCCCAAATAGATAAAAACTCAGACATTCTAAAGAGACATTTTGTTCTCTCATAAAAATCATTTATTGGCACACCAGAAATGACAGTTTTTTTCTAGTATAGTAGTTGTACGCATCTATAATTGCAATTCAGTGTAAACTACGTGTTACAGGTCACTAGAAATCTAATTAGCAGGATGAATTTAATAGAACAAGAGGAACTATGAGTCTACTGCGGCCCAGCCATCGAGTCTCATTGGAGAGTAAATCAAATATCAAACTAGTGTTGCCCTGCAACAGTTTTTCTGTAGCCAAGAAAAACCAAGACACACATAAACAGGATAGCACCCATTCCGTAAGTTAGACACATGAGACTAGAAAAAGATTGTAACTGATAGAAAGAATCTGAATAAAGTGAGCACAAAAGTAAATAATCAGCTATGTACATATATTACTTTTTGCCAAAACTTTGTTAGCTTTCCCATCCTAGCTCTTCCCTTCTATTCGTTATTCTTGTTTTTTCATGGTGAATTGCTTGGCTCACTGAAAAATATTTAGACGACTAACCAGAACTTCTTTCCGGGTCCTACTTTTCCTAAAACTTCATGCCAAACTGATGAATTTCGAGGGTAGCTTATGTAAGTCTATCTCTATATAGAAGTAAGATGCATCATTATTCTGCTATCGGTCACAGTAATGACCATACAATCCCATGTTTTTCCAAACATTATTTGGACTACTCCAGAAAATTAGGCTGTGAATGGCAGCAGAGTGGATAGATTTTTCATTCATAACAGGCACAGATAGTCTATTATGGAGACAAGCATGTTTATCCTGAGAATGTGAATGCTGTGGACTGCAACTCAAGATCCCCATTACTGACAATGGGTCCTTTGCCCTCTGGTCACTCTTATTTTGTTTTTTACTATCAATTTTAAGGCGTGGTATCATAGCAGCATTAGCAAATAAGAATGCTGACATCATTTCTACCAAGAAGGGCTCTGCGATGAGTGGCAGCAGGTACCATAATTAAATAGCGCAGCTAAAAAGGCATTGAGTTGGTACATTTCTGGTGCTATGGCCAGAATGTGTGGATTTTAGCATCATTCTAGGAAGCCTGAAAGATTTTGCCCATGAGCCTCTTTGACCTTTGCCTATTTGCTTTCTAGTACATATGACAATTTGTAGTTATTTTATTTTTGCTTTTTCTCCTATTGGAATATAAGCTCCGAAGGGCAGAGACTATGCCTGTCTGTTCACCACTGTGTCCCCACAGTGTCTAGAACATAATGTTCTAGTGTCTAGAACAGTGCCTGGTCAATAGTAGCTTCTCAATTAAAAGCTTGTATTAAATAAATGAACCAAATCATTAAGTCCCCTGGTTTGCCCATGTCTTAGAGACTTTCCAGTTTTATACAATGGCCAGAGTTGCTGGCCTATCCTAATTATACGGCCATCCTAATGATCCTACCCTGATGTGAACCTGTGTAGCGGATATTTTTGTGCTTCAGTGAGTAGTAAAACTTCTCAGTGATAGGTTCACCCTTCCAAAGCTTAGCTCTGCAGAACTAACGCTACAGGAGAGGTAACAGGGCAAGAACATTCTAGGAGGTAAGCTGTATGCTACAAATTCAGCTCATTCTTCCCTACCTCCTGCTATAACCTCACTGTTTGACAGAAAGCTTAAGAAAGAAAGTTAGCAGGAGAATTTTCTCTTGGCAGTGCCAGTCCAGTAAGTCACCAATAACCTGATCAGAAAAGAAAGAAAATATAACTCATCTACATAAAAAAATTAAGTTAAATAAAAGCAAAATCTGGGAGTGGGAACCAAGTGACATGGTGGGCTGTCTAGGTCCTTTGTTGGTTAGAACTGTTGGACATGGAAGCGGAAACAGGCATGACAGCAGAGGAGAGGTTGGAAGGGAAAAGGGCAGAGCTGTGGGTGTGAAGACTGCAGAGGACCAGCTTTTCTCTCCTCCTTCTCCCGCTTCTGCCAACTCTGCACCGCACTGCGGCTGGCTGAGCTCCTTGCTGTGGCTCTCGCAGGCGGAGGTAAGAACAGGCAGCTGGCGCCTCCACGGCACATCCTTAGGCTATGGATGCTCTGCTGGAGTAGAAGTCAGGGACTGCGAGCCCGGTGTGCAGTGTGACCTGGGGAGTGAAACTGTGAGTCCTGAGAGGCACCGTGCATACCCCATCCCTTTACACAGTGTACTTGGGTGTGTCCCTAGCTCAAAAACTGTTCTGTTTGCTTCTCTTTAAACATCTAGGCTAGTAGGCATTAAAGGGTATTTAAGAAGAATCCTACCTATGGTCAGAGCCTGCTCACCGCAGTGGGCTCCCAAATCCTGGTGACATTTGATTATATGGTTCTCAGTCACCTGCCTCTTTTAGAGGATTCTGGGAAGACTGTGTTCCTTACAACTGAAGACACAGGCCTTGGTTTTCAGGTAGTGGAGCCTGCTGGCCACACCACGGTGACCACTGCCAAATCCACAGGTAGAGGATAAATTCGCAGAGACAGCCCATCCCTTATTACCTGTCCACTAGTTATTCCAATTAGGGCAAACATTTCTTTCTGGGATTGCATAGATGACTGACATTTGTGAAAAACATGGAATTATACTATTTCACCAATTTTTTTGAATTCCTAAATACTATTTCATCAATTTCTGTGTATCTCCAAACCTCAACGGACAGCTATGGATAAAACTAGAACAATTTCACCCAGTTCTTGTCCCTGTCTTCACCCCAAGAGTCTTTATCGATAGATAATCAGAAGATGCTGAAAACCCCTGAATAGCATCTAATATAATATTATTTGAAAGGGAAATGGCTAAAAATGTGAAAAACCTTGAATGAGGTTTTTCTGAGACTTGCTTCTAGGGTAATTTATGGTTTTCTTTCTTCCAGTGTAGAGGCTGAACTCTGAAAGATTAGATTCCAGCCTTCCAGGAAACCCGACATCTTTGCCAGAAAAGATAAGCGCAGGGGCCACTAGTTTGCAATCAATGTTACTGCACATACTGAAAGACAATAATGAATTTTTATAAATAGTTTCCAAGACTGGTTCTGGATAGGGCAAAAATAATCTGTAGTATTGCTATTCTCAAGCCCTATCTTAAGACAACCATAGGCCAGGCACAGTGGCTCACGCCTGTAATCCCAGCACTTTGGGAGGCCGAGGCGGGTGGATCACGAGGTCAGGAGTTCCAGACCAGCCTGGCCAAGATGGTGAAACCCGTCTCTACTAAAAAATACAAAAATTAGCCGGGCATGGTGGCACATGCCTGTAATCCCAGCTACTTGGGAGGCTGAGGTAGAGAATTGCTTGACCCCAGGAGGCAGAGGTTGCAGTGAGCCGAGATCACGCCACTGCACTCCAGCCTGGGCAACAGAGTGAGACTCTGTCTCAAAAAAAAAAAAAAAAAAAAAAAAAAAAAAATACAACCATTTGTGGAATGAGGCTTATAGTTGCTAATGAGAGGCCCAGCTCAGGAGGGAAGTGAAACCCTAAGTCCTGACAGCGGCTGGCAGGGCATAGCTCTTCCCCCATGGGTCTGGTCTTCCTGACAGTCCCCAGCCCACGAGCCTCTCCACCCTTCCTTGCCCACGCAAGGCCCCTCATGCCTGAGAAACTGTGCACAGGCTGTTCCCTCTGTCTGGAAGGCTCCACACAACTCACTCCCTCACTACTTTAAGGCTCAGCTCACCTGCAACTGCAGTAAGCCCTACATACACTGACCATCCTATTTAAGACTGCAGCTTCCCTCCCCAACCCCAGCACCATGGTCTTTTCTCCATTGCACCCTTTACCCTCCCACTGGTCTTTTCTCCAGTGCCCTCATCACCTTCTGACACACCAGCTAATTAACATTGTAATTATGCTTACTATTTACTGTCTGTCTCCTATCACTAGGATGTAAGTTCTATGAAGGCAAGATTTTTATCTGTTTTTTTTTTTTTTTTTTTTTAACTGATGTATCCCAAACACTTACAACTGGGCCTGGCACACGAAAGGTATTCTATAGATATTTGCTGAATAAATAAATGAGAAGAAACTGTTGTTTTATTCTATAATAAACCACAATTAACTAACTTATAGGTAGGGACTATGCTTTCTACTCTTAGGACCTAACAGAGCCAAACAAGAGTGCAGAGAAGATGCTCAGATTTTCTGATAACGATACTAATGCTTCAGTCGTACACCCTCACCTCTTCTCAGGCACTCCTAGAGCTTTGTTAAGTCATTGCATTTGCTTTCATACCTATTGGTTAAAGGCTTTCATTTCTACTTAGAGATGAAACTAGAGCTAGAGGGATGATCATCAAACAACCATGAAGAGAATTCTAGTTTCCCACGTGCTATTAACTAGACTGTGTCCAAGTATAAGGAAGGCGCTTATGCTTGGCATGGAATAAAACAGTTGTCAATGTTGATCCCTTTCTCTCCTCCTTTCCTCCATTTCTTGGTCTGGGCCTTACGCTGTCGGCTTCCCTCTCTCCAGTTGGATTGAACGGCCATGGGCAGCCTTTGAACCTGCCACCAGCAATAGCTGTTCAACCTCTGGGGCAGGGTGCTTACCTGCACATTCCTGTTCAGGCTGACCGCAGGGAAGAACAGGCCCTCCACGTTATCAAATGCTATAGGACCTTGCTGTTCATCGTTGATAAAAAATGTCAAGTTTTTTCTATTTAAGTCGAGGAGGACCCCAATTGTGGCCCCTTTTGTGATCCCTCCCTCAGTTCTGTAGGAAAAGAAAGAAAAAATTAGGGTTTACTTGCTTGTGGTCACTCTAGAAGCTCCCCCCATTTGTGTGGTTAAACCAGTGTCTCATAACCTGTTTACAACAATCCCTACCCCAAAACCTCTTCCCTAATCATCCCTTGTACATAAAATTTTTACCATAGACATACTGTATATCTGTTGGTACTGTGTGTATATCTGTGCTTTATATATAAAAAGAGTACGATTTTTTGCTCCCTCCCCACCGCCATCAACGTTCACTTCCTGGAGGAAGATGTCAGCCCTCGTGAGTTGCTCTGCTGTTGTTGAGAATGAACTCATTCATTAGGGTCTCTACCACTGAGACACAGCAGTGGGAAACAAAACATAAAAGACTAGGAGGAGGTTGCCTTTGGGCTATCAGAGCTCTGACTCTAGGAATGTTGCATACTTTGTATAAATGGTGTGAATTAAATATCATTAAATACAAAATGACTTAATTTGAGTCAAAATAAAGAAGCACTTTGGTTATACCTAAACCACATGCATGAGAAATTGGATTTGGGGCCTTATGTCATCCATTAAATAGAAAAACTCGTTCCAGAAGGATGGTAATTCTTTGGCTTGTTGCATTTGAATTAAGAACTTAGACGCTGTCTGTAAAATGACAGCACTGAAGAAGAGAGTTCTTCCCTGTACGGTGAAATAATTATATGCTGAGATGTAGGGATTTTCAGGAACCTGCACACAAATGTCATTTTATAAAGAATTGTGTCTTAGGTTTCAGTTGATGGTTTCACAAAATTCCATTAAACATGAATGATCAGATTTGTCTTTCCCATCTTTTTGAGATCTAGTAATACTGAATTTCATCCTCATCTCAGCAGAGCAAAAGAATTTGTGTCATTCATTTCCTCTTGCATGCAGGACACAGACTGTACATAGTCATTAAAAGACAGGTTTACAAACTGCCTCTTGTTAATTCACAGGTTTATCAATGCAAGCACAAGTGACATGCAGTTTGCACGCAAGCAGATGTGTTTAGCATTAAGAATGTGTTTCTCTGCATAGTGATGGTTATGTCGTTATTCACTCCTGCACTTCAAAATAAAGATGCTAAAAGGGAAAAAGTAAGTGTGGCATTTGGGTGATAGCACTGGGAATCTAGTGACAGAGAATTCCCCAAAATGCTAATCACTGAAGATAACCACTTATCTACATCCAGTAGGATTTGCTATCATGGTGAAATGGTGTGTGTGTTCACTTCAAGTGATAGCGAATAATACACACTTGAACGCTATAGAAACTATCCAAGGGGAAAGGAGGCTTTAGGAGGCTAGAGGCTGGAGAAGGGTCAGCAATGAGCATACAGAAAAAGATAAAACAGTGGAGTCCAATTATGCTACCAATGCCTGAGTTGCTTTCCCTTTGATCTGATTGAACACTACTGTATTTTCTTTTTAAGAGACACTAATGAGAATGTATCCTGGAGAAATCTTGGAGCATAAGGTGGACCAGGGTCCACAGTAGAAATTTCTCTGCCTAGGAAATTTGTGAAAAATACATTTGAAGAACACAATCAAATGAAAAAGGAAATCCATTATAGCATGTGTTCTATTATAATTACCTATATTTTGGTGGTAGAAGCAAACCTCAAGGAGATTACTGTACTTTCTTTCCTTAGCAAACTGGGTGCTCTGAATTACAGTGGTAATAAGAGAGTTCTCTTTAAATAAAAAGCCATCCAAATTGGCATTCATAAGCTTTAGTTTAATGAATTGTAATAAGAACAATGGCTTCTATTTTCAGGTGCTTCCAATGTAAGGCATTTTCACATATCTCATTTAATCTTCAGAACATTCTCACATGGAAAACTTTTATTATATGAATTTGATGGATTTGGAAACTGAGGTTCAAAAAACGAAGTAATTTGTGTTTTTCTGATAAGTTGTAGGTCTGGGTGTTTCAGCACCTGGATTGTTCTTTATAATGGATATCATTGGGATTCTTACTTTCCAGCCATGTGTGTAATACAGTAATGAAGGGAGCAGGAAAGCATTCAAGTCTCTATCATTATACAAAAAGTTAACCACCAGCATGGACTCAGCTGAGCCTCACAGAGTGCCTGTGCCCCTTAATGTAGACCACCTGCCTGACTTCCTTACTATGCTCTATGTAATCGGTTTTTGAAATAGGGCTCTCGCTCCTGATCAGCAGCCAACGTGAAGAAGGCTTGGTTTGGGGGCTGCAGGGTACCTGTTGGTGTGCGAGTTGTTGTGCATGAACCAGCTCCGGTTATTGTCCACATACATTGCCCAAGCTTTGTCGTCCTTTCCTAACATCACATCCTTCATCACGTCCATGCGAGCCACGCCAAAGGCAGGATCAGGGTGGTTGTCATAGCGATCTACCGTTAGCTCCCAGTAGTGGACGCCCTTGGAGAAGCCAGTCTTCCCTAGCACCACCCGGTCGTCATAGCTACTGCAGGTCACTGTCAGGTTGTCATTGGAGAGGATGATGTCTGAGTGCGCCGAGCCAGGGTCGAAAGCAAACCAGGCCACTGGGAACAACAGAAGGGAATCAGGTTATTAAGACTGACCCAAGAAGCTCAGCACCATAACATACTCCTGGGCGGGTGAGGAGCGTTGTGTAGCGTTTTCATGCTGCCATGCAGGAAGGAGGCGTCCAGGGCCAGGGCAGACAGGGGCACGTCCTGGGAGTTGGTACTCTCTGCACCAGAAGCAGACGGACGACACACGACCGATTCAGCAGGGGTTACCTGGCTCAGACTGCACTCCCAACCAGGTGATCCGGGAGTTAAGTGGCATCGATTTTGGAAGGTGCAAGTCCCTTCACCTGGTGACTGGCAGAACAGTGCACCAGAGACATAAAGGGAGAGGGGATGCGCTAAGATGCCTGTGTAACCCCTGAGGCGGGGAGGCTAGGAGCTAGAGTCCTAGATGGAGGAGGGATAAAACACATGGAGTGAAATCAGGAAATATCCCTTCGGCAGAAGTGCTAACATCTAGTCGCTTTGAAGTTTTCCTCAGCTCTAGTGAAAGCTCACAAGCTGCGAAGCTATAAGCAACATAAACTAATTTTCATGAGTGATTGTGACTTGGATGTTGGACAGGTTGCTGTCTGCATAACTTAAAAAAACAGTTTGCGTGCTACTCCTGAAACTAACACGTCAGAAATTTTGCTGGAGCAGTAGGTATTTTGGACAGTAGGTGCAGATAGCATGACGTGTTTGTATATATTGTTACACCCCAAGTTCTAAATGCCACCTATAAATATCACACTCAGAGATGTAATTACTGATTTATTGAACCTGTGAGACACCTCACATGCACTTTGGTCTTTGCTATTTGGTAAGAGAATAAGGTTATTCCATACCTGCCAACAGCTTTTTAATGTCAACTGTTGTCATTCCAAGTGAAAGGCATGGGGGAGAGAGATAGGAAGCAAAATTGACATGGATAAGAAAACGTGTCTCTCTTTGACAGACTAGTACCCCAAAAGGACTCAATTTAAAACGCCACATATACTAAACAGGAGCTCTCTGGCCTATACCTTTACCCACATTTAGTGCTCATAAAGAGTGCTTTGCATTGATGTATAAGAAAACTGGGGAGAAAGTAGGCTTTGAGGCGTAACATTAAAAACTACAGGCATCTTTTCCATTTTCTTTAAGAGTTTGAGAAATTGCTATAATAGGGTTAGAATGACAATTAGACAATTTTATTGACATAAGACAAGCTGCTGCCATTTATTTTGTGAAAAAAATTGAGCACATCAATCAGGTAAGTAAAAGGTAACAGTTACAATAGGTATACTTGCCTAATTGAGAGTAAGGTGCAGATTGTGTCTCAAAATTGCATCCTATAAAGAGATACTACACATCAACGCTATGAAACAACAACCAGGCTGATAACAATTACTTGTAAATACACTTAAAAAGCACCAGCTGAATATTGATACCAGAGGCCTGATCCATGAAAAAACAAAGCCCTTTTTACATTAGTTTACTTTGCTGGGTGAAAAACTGCCTTTCTGCTCTTTCAAAATGAAAAGCACATCTTTTTACCATTAATAAATCATCCTCCAATTGATCCTAAACTCTGTAGCTGAATTTTTCATCTTCCGAGTTCAATCTTTTCTTCTAAAGTTTCCACAGTAAGAAGGCTAGCTGTTTTAAAAATGAGGAAAATGTACTTAATTGAAATAGAGAAATCACTGGATTTTGATAAAACTCTGCTCTATCTCACTGTTCTATGCACTTCGGAGTCTGGTTATGCCAAAAGGTCTTCATTGTAACTTAAGCCCAAATTAAATAATACATCTCTAACTAAATGTGTAATGTAATGCATCTGATAATTATTAACAATGACATGGTGAATGTGTTAAAATTGCCTCCTCTCCTTAGGAGAGAAGATGCTTCTCACCTGAGGGAGGAGAGGAGTGATGGTAGGAATGGGTGGGGTCTCAGAGATATATTGGAATAGCCTGTGAAACTTTTTCAACCATCTGCCTTCCCTAAGATTTGGATACCTATACCCCATGAGAAACTACATCGGGGTGGAGGAAGACTGTCTGTCTTGAAATGTTCGAAGGTGTGTGACCTACAATTTCCAGTGGTGTCAGGGACTGATCTAGAAAATGCGGTTTTGATGAGCACTGGGGGATAAAGAAAGGATCATTTAATTTTTTTTCTATTTAGTAAGGCCTTTATATGCTAATTCCTAAAACATTTGGAGGATATGTGGACTTAAAAGATTTCACAAGAATTAAAGCAATTTACTATAAAAAAGGACGAATGACTGAGTTAAAAACAAAATATAAAAATTATGATCTTACTTTTGGTTAGTTTGTTTTACTCTGGGATGAATTCACATGCAAAAGAATGATCTTCTCCCAGCTCATGGCTGATTTTTATGTTTAGTTTCTATCAATTATCACTTTAATTCCTATTCATGTGTTAGAGCGTAGTAAGTATGGAACACCCAGAGGTGTAAAACTGACTCTCATATTCAGCTTTGGAAATAAGTTTGTAGAATCTGAACAGGGCTTTAAAGACTTTTAAATGAATCATGCCTTGTGCAACTATTTTTCAAAACAAATATTCTGAAATCTTTTTACACTACTTTAAATACATCATCATATATTTAAGATTCAACAATACAACTAGAATAATGCTCTTAAATACACCCATCAAATATCCCAAAACTCACATTTCATTTTTATTCTTGAGACAATATACATTACAAAGACTGTAACAATATTTCAGTACATCAGACACAAGGGAAAAAGTTTCATAACAAAGCATGTTGGGAAGCCATAGTGCACAGAGAAACAATAAGAAACATAAAAGCACAAAGAAAAATGTCATTTTAAAGAGAGCTTGAAGTCCCTGCATCCTTTTTGCACTGTCATGCTGTGGCCTTCTTCATTCCAGAATGTGGGATGAGCAAAAAGGAACAAAATAAAAACCAAAAGAAACCTTTGGAAATGTGAAATGCGCATCATGTGTATCCATGATTACAATATAGTCCTGAAGAGATCAAATAGATCTGCATCCCAGAGATTTTAAGATTCTGTTTGCTAGGCAGTGTTCACTACAAAGGAACACAAGTCTAGCTTCACTGAAATCAGCCGTAGGCTCTGTCATTACCGGCTTGGCTGTGGGAAACTTCGAGGAGGGCAGACTTTGATTACTCAGATCTTGGTCACTAGGCATTAGCAGTTAAGGGTTTCTAATTCAGCTAGCAGTGGTCCCACCCCGTTGCTAGGAGAACACTCAGCCGTGAGCCCCACTGTCCTAGCAGTGAGAATAGGCTTTTGCAGAAAACGCTTTCACTTTCTGCTCTCTGGATCTCCTGCTTTGTAGAATGCTTTCTGCTATTGGTGTGTTTTTACTTTTATTTTACTTTGTCAATAAAATGTTGGTGTGTTTTTACTTTTGTTTTACTTTGTCAACAAAGATCTCTTGAGTCTATGTTTAATCAGACCACTCCAGGCTGGATGCACTGATCCAGTCTCCCAGACACAGCTGGTTTCCTGGATACAGAAAGGCTGCAAACCTCTACATTGCTGCCATGGCCTCCACTCAGCCAGTGCCTGTGCCGTGCTATGCCACTGCATGTGATGACAGAGCGGGTTATCCATGGTGGTTCAGCTTGTGCAAAAAGAATAACTTCACTCATCACTTTCTGATGCCATTATACATAGACCACAGCTCCATGGTTGCTCCTTACACCACACAAACAAGAACACCACAAAGCTCCACATCCAGATGCTCCTCATACCGGAAGCAGGCCACAGACACAGAGACTAGCTCATCCCCCTCACCACGCACATGAATGGCAAGAACAAAACACGGTTTCAGAGATGCCTTCAAGGCACAGAGATCAAGGGGAAAGGTCTGAGGAGCTCAGCTCACCCGGTGCATTGAGAGACTGTAAAGAGGAATGCAAGCTCAGCTGGTGGGGTGAGGATCGGAAATCAAAGTAGGATCTCCCGGGGAAGCTGGGTTGTAGATTAAGGGTGGAGGAGAAAGGACTCATTCTACGGAGCGGCAATCTTTCCGAAGGCACTGGAAAAGGGAGGGTCTGTTCTTCTGAATCTGTGTCTAAATGTAAGATCAATGCAAACTAGAGATCAGAAATCTGCTATCTCCCCGTGCACAGTTCCCCAAGACCTGCCTTAACAATGCATTCATACAAAGCATCATCTTTCCCACAGGGTGCCACACTCAGGCATTTACAAAACCAATGTGCCTAGGGGCGGGAGGGAAATTTTTGGCAGATCAGGACGCAAGACCAGAGGACAGCTCCAACATCGTAGGCAACTGTTTTCATTCCCTCCCACACCCCTCCCCCCGATTTTCAGTGGTAGAAAATTGGAAGGTTTCCTATTTTAGGAAACCTTTTCATTAAAAGGTTTTCTTTTCCCCTTCAGTTGTCCTGGGAGTTACTACCTATTCAACAATGGCCTCTTAAAAGGTTTCTATTTAGGAGTTGACGATTTTTTTACAAACTGTTCCCTGCTCCATATTTCCCCCTTTTTCTCCTAATGTATATTTTTCTATTAGGTGGATGAGATGATTTTCTATACTAGCGCACTCCAGACTCTATCTTTGATTAGGAGAGAAAATGTGGGGTGGGCTAAGGAAGACAGGGCTGGACAAGTAAGCAGGGAAGGAGCCTTACCTTTGTTTCTGAATTATGATCAGACTCTAGGGATGTCACTTGACCATCTTTGGTTCTCTAATGATAAACAGACTGTGGGCACTGGTGAGGTGCATTGGTGGCAAAATGCCTGTTTCTGTTCAGATAGTCAGGTTTGGCATGAAGATCATTATTATATCGGAGTAAAGGCTTAACCATTGTTTGATCTGGTATTAGAAGAGCATTAGTCAGTTTCTCTAAATTACTAAAATTGCTCCGTTCTATTTTGTGAAACAATAGCAGGTTCTATGCATGGTGTGGTCTAGTCAGAGGCGGATCTTTCACCAATTGAAGGCTTTTCACATTCAGTCTAATAGCAATAATTTAGGAAATACAGATGGTAGGAAGGTAATATTCCATGTCTAAAATCACAAAGAAACTTTCTTCTCATTGAAAAAATAATTTTGTTTTTATGACCAGAGGGTATTTCTGTGAATGCTTTTCCGGTCTGAATCAGTTAGCAGCAATTCTTTGCTGGACATACGCTTTTCCTCTCAAAATGCTACTCTGCATGTTCAAGCAATGCGTGTGTACAGAACATGATCCTGTGAAGAGCTCGGAACAAAGGCACTGGCAAGTTTGAATTTAATACCCCCAAGAGTCAGCCTCTGAACTTACAATATTAAAGTTCGCTTTTCAGGCTTTAGACTTATCTGTGGGGGGATGACTTTTAAAAAACAAAAGTATAAATCAGATCTCAGAGAAAAGGAATTGCTATTTATGGAGTTAAGACTTTGTGTTCCCACTAATAATACATTTAAGTTTTCTTCTACCTTTTCTTCATATGGTTCAAATGACTTAATATCATGTATTATTATTTCTTTCTTCAGATATGATAAATCAAAAATTATTTGTTATAATCATCTTAAGGGGTAATTACCCCTTGAATGTAATAGAAAAATTTGAAATACAACAACCGAGCACCACAAACTGACATGAGTTTCTTTTAAGGAGAGAAGGCATTTACAACTACATTTATGTCAGTAAAAGATCTTATTTATTTATTATGTATTATTTATTATTTTTTGAGACAGAGTCTCAGTCTGTTACCCAGGCTGGTATACAATGGCATGATCTCAGCTCACTGCAACCTCTGCTTCCTGGATCAAGTGATTCTTCAGCTTCAGCCTTCAGAGTAGCTGGGAATACAGGTGTGAGCCACCATGCCCAGCTAATTTTTCTAATTTTTGTAGAAATGGGGTTTTGCCATGTTGTTCAGGCTGGTCTTGAACTCCTGAGCTCAACATGATCTGCCTGCCTCGACCTCCCAAAGTGTGGAGATTACAGGTGTGAGCCATTGCACTTGGCCTAAAAGCTTTTTTAATTAACAAGAATTTGCTTGGAAATGTATTTTTCACTAGGTTTGACAATCATTTACTATATTGAAAATATTTGTTGCTTTAAAATTTAATAAAAAGGACATATATAATAAGATGAATTTCAGAGTGTATTGAATTCCCAAGCAGTTATCTGAAAACCAGTGAAGAGATGTGTACTTAACGCAGACCTTGGGGAGTGTATCCAGTCCCATCATAAATTATACTCACCTTTCTGTTCTCAGCACCAAGAAGAACTTAGAGTAGGTGATGGGGACTGAGGGTAGCTATGGTTATTCATGGGATTAGTAACTTAACACTAAGATGGACATGGCTCTTCCTATCCTTCCATGTGGATCCACTGTTTACTGATGACCAATTTTCCTTGATGCCTCTCACTCTTGAACTATGCACTCTATTTAGGCAAGTTTATTTAACATCCATATTGTATAACCATTTCATTTTTGTTTTTGAGTTTTTTCCCCATCTATGACCTCCCATTCCTTACCAGCTGGGCTTTTACCATATTTTCCCTAAGTAGCTCTTAACAACAACAACAAGAAAAAATCCTACCTGCAATGAGAACTTTCCAAATGAATTACAAGAAACACTTTCTAACTGATCCCAGCTTGACTAAACAAGCAATTCTCCCTTCATACCCTTCCCCATAGGCATGTAGTGCACATGCTTGTCAGTTGCCTATAAGTCATCTATGCCACGTCACATTACCTTAGATTTCAGGAGTCTTAGAAGGAAGACACTTAACTCAATATCATCAGAGGAGCTGCCATCAAGCTTCCCCTTGAAGTCCCCTGGGATGAGGAAACTCATTGCTTCCAGCCAGCTCCCTCTAGTTGGCAGTTATTTCTTATATTGGTCTAGACATACCTCTTTGGGGGCTCCACTCTCCAACTGTAGTGTTACTATCTGGGGCCACATGGAACAGATCACTAGTTCTTCAAGTATTTGAGGCCAGTCACCAATCCTCTTTAAATCTTGCCTTTTCTGGGCTAAATAGAGTCAATGTCCAACCATTTCACTATGCATGGATTTCAAATCCTTTACTCTCCTGGTCATGCCCTCTGGACATGTTCAAAGGCATGAATCAAAGACAATATGAAAACATTGAGAACAGTATTGCCACTCCTTGGTTTAGCCAAATGACACTTAACTCACATTGAATGTGCACACACCTGCTTCAGTGTGTATCCTGTGTTAGGTCCATGGGATGCAGGAATAATGCACACACTACTTCCTCACTTCCCCTTCAAAACACAACTATCGTAATACAGAGAAGGCTTCTCAGCCATTCATATTCTATTAGTAAAGGCAAACAGGAATGAGGTCATTTTTTTCACAATGCATGATATAAAGCTATGTTTCAAGTCACAGCTAATATGCAGGATAATTATTATTATTAATTTTTAACTTTATAGATCACTAGAGAAAGATGAGGAGCTCCTGAAGAGACTTTTAACATTACATCATGTTTCATCACATGCAGTGAATCCTGTGTGTTTGCAGAGCTTTGCTGAGTGAAAGCAGTGTAGCAGGAAAAAGCAATGGAAAACAGTATGTCAGTGGCTGAATGCGGTGACTCTAGGCCTAACTATGACTCTAGGATGGGACTGTGTTCATAACAAATACGTGTCAAGATATGCTTTCCATCAACTCTGTCAATGACCATCATTTTCCTCTTGCTGTCTCTTGGACTTCTTTCCCTTCCCCTCTAGGATTGGCTGGAGTCTGGAGTTAGGGTCTAGATAAGGGCAGAGATCTCTGCTTAAAAAAAGCAATCAAGAATCAACAAAGCAAAGACTGGCTGGGGACCACTTGTAATTTTGACTGAGAGTATCTAGGTGGTGTCCTTCTGTTTGGCCACCATATACTTCTTTTATTTCCTTATTTCTTTTTTAGAGACAGGGTCTCACTTGGTCACCCAGGCTAGAGTGTAGTAGTGTTGATCATAGCTCACTGCAGCCTTGAACTCCTGGCTCAAGGGATTTTCCTCCTTTAGCTTCCTGAGTAGCTGGAACTATAGGTGCATGCCACTGCACCAGGCCAATTTTAAAATTTTTTGTAAAGACAGGGTCTTTTTATGCTGCCCAGGCTGGTCTCAAACGACAGGCCTCAAGCAGTCCTTCCACCTCAGCCTTCCTAAAGTGTCGAGATTACAGGCGTGAACCATGGCACCCAGCCCATGTATTTCTTTTATTTGTTATTAGCCAACACTACTGAACACCTATCATGTAATAGACCTTGTAGTAGAATTGAGCAGTTGGGAGACATAAAGTTGGCAGGAGACTTAACCATAAGAAAATAATAATTTAGAGAAAATCAGTGTCATATGTTATTGATTGCTTTTTGGACTTCCGGGGGTGGAATTTCTTGACTAACTCCAAGTACAGAATACTAAAGATTTTTGCAGATGTTGTAGAATTTGAAAAGGTAGTCTTTGGGGTATTATTTTTGGAATTTAAAGAGGGAAAGCAAACACACTGTGGTTGCTTATGACAGTGTATACTAATCCAGCATCCTTTGTGTCCTGGTAGAAGTCTAGGTTGTCCTCCTGTCTGGTAGTGAACAACTTCATACCTTAAGCAGCCCTTGAACCCAGGTCCAATAAGATGGTTGTATTTTGGACCACGGTAAGGCAAGACATGTTACTAAGAATTGCACAGTGTTAGGATGAGTTTCAACTCAATTATAAACCAGCTCTAAAATAATTTGCTTTTGTTGGGAAGACTTTCAAAGAGACAAATGAATGAAGAAGGAAGCTGTTTTTGTAAATGGTCTTATAAGCAGCCAAAGTCACAATTATGTCCAACTGGTACATAATTTATAATAAAAGGTGGTATTTTAAGCTTTCTTAAGTGTGGCATTGATTGCAATTGAGAAGTGAGAAACAAATATGTTTTGAAAACCTTCTTTTAGACAATGCAACAGCCTTTGCCACCCCAAGGACGGCTGCATATTTCATCACCAAGTTCTCCACTCCAATTTAGAATACTATGATATTATCTGTAAGGAAGTACCATCAGAAGAACTGAACATTTTTATATTTCCTTTTTTTTTTTTTTTTTTTTTTTGAGACAGAGTCTCACTCCATCACCAGGCACCAGGCTGGAGTGCAATGGCGCGATCTCGGCTCAACGCAACCTCTGCCTCCTGGGTTCAAGCAATTCTCCTGCCTCAGCCTCCTGAGTAGCTGAGATTACAGGCGCGCGCCACCACGCCCAGCTAATTTTTGTATTTTTAGTAGAGACGAGGTTTCACCACGTTGGCCAGGATGGTCTCGATCTCCTGACCTTGTGATCCGCCCGCCTCGGCCTCCCAAAGTGCTGGGATTACAGGCGTGAGCCACCACGCCCAGCCCATTTTTATATTTCAATTAGATACAGAGGATTCCAAAGGACTAAACTGCTTTCCAAAGTGTCAGTTGCGAAGCACACTTCCCAGAACCAAAAATAGGGTTCTGAATCCAATTCAGTACTATGGAAAAACGCAAGAAATTCCCTGGGATATCATGCATGTTGTCCAAATTAAAAAGAACAAAGTATCTATCTTTTCTGGGCTCTGAACCTATCATTATGCCTCTCACCTTGGATTTTGTAAAATTTACCCAAATATGGTCAGGTATGATTACCTACCTTGAGAACTTTGTCCTGGAAATGCATATTCTTTTAACTATTTTTGGAGAGGCCCAGATGCTCTGGGTCAGGAAAAGCAGAGACAGAAAAACCACCTTTCAGTGGACCATATACATTTCCTTTTATGGGTCTTTATCAATCATTTTCTGTTAGTGTTGAATTTTCAGTATCATAAGCAGAACTTTAAGACCCATTATGACCCTTGGAGGAGGCAGGAAGTATCTAATGGTGCTTTACAGCATTTTCTGAAACAGCTTTCAACAGTAATTTTAGAGAGAGAAGCCACAAAGTTACGAATTATAAAGACTCAGAGGCCCTCAGCTCTAACTCCGTGGTTTTACAGGTGAGAAAACTGAAGTCCAGAAAGCATAAGGGACACATCTAAGTTACACTAGAGCTGTGGAGGGATATGATAGAAATTCACGAAGGATCAATTCCTGGTGGATAAAATTTTGGGGTGACAAGACTATTGCTGCTCCTTTGTGACCTAGAAATATACAAAAGGTAAAATTGATGTCACCGGCCCCAGGGCACATTCCAATGATCTCAGTGGGGACCAAGCTTTGTGTAGAGGACCTAATAAATCTCCACTGTGTTAAGGATAAATTTCTTCTCTAAATAGAGTGGTTAGTTTATATAGTGGTTAGGGATAGGAAAGGCACACACATCACTGTACCCTTGAGAATTTTGGCTACAGGGATTAGATGAGCTGAGGCGTTCCCTGTAGTTGTTCTTTGGACGGGTTCTTTGTCCCTCACAAGGTTACAGGATTTCTGGAGGTCTCAGTACATCAGGGTGCAATAATTATGCGGGACCAAAATCACTATTAAATATGGGCAAAGAAGCTGGGCATGGTGGCTCATGCTTGTAATCCCAGTGCTTTGGGAGGCTGAGGCAGGAGGATCACTTGGGACCAGGAGTTTGAGACCAAGCTGGGCAACATAGTGAGACCCTGTCTCTATTGAAAAAAAAAAAATAACAGGTGTGGTGGCATGCCTATAGAGCCAGTTACTCAGGAGGCTGAGGCAGAAGGATCACTTGAGCCCAGGAGGTCGAAGTTACAATGAGCTGTGATCGTGACACTGCACTCCAACTGGGTGACATTCATTTATATTTCTAGAGACGGTGTCTCTGGAAATATAAATGAATGAATGAATAAATAAGTAATTGCAAAAAGATTCCGGACAGATGCATCTGAGGCCAATCTGCAGTCAGACAGATGGAGGCATAAGTCTATGTTCTGCCTGCACCATTACATCTTTTCTGGGTGGTTTCCTTCAATGCACAGAAGACGGATCCACCACACTGAAAGGGGCAGTGTGATGCTAAGAGTCTAATTAGGGAGAAAGACATTTTAATCTTTATGAGTAACAATGTCTAGGCCCACTTTTTAGAAAGCAATTTCTAAGATGTAGTTTCAAGAATCCCAACCTATTTGTCATTAGATAAAACAATCCTGAAAAATGCTGGGTAGATGGCTTGAGAGCCAGCTCTTTTCTCTAATCATCACTGACTACCTTCTCCCCACTTTTCCTCCCAGTTGGAATAGGGAGGGCTGGAAAGCTTCTGTGAACAAATGGCTCTGTGATGTCAGCCCAAGCAGGGCTCTGAGTGCCAGACCTCATAAGGTAGTAACTTTCAAAGGCCTCAGAGATGTAGCTCTGCCATTCCCTTTCCTTCCTGGGCAAAACTCGTCACTGCCAGCCAAGAGCATCCACTGGTACTAGTGGGGGAAGGGCCTCTCTAGGTGAGCTGCTTACCTGGGATGGGAGGGAGCTGGAGGAAATTTCTGCAAAGGCATGAAAATAGGCACACGATCTGATAAAGAGCTTGGATATTATATGGGAAATGACAGCCACTCCCACATCTTCTTAAAGCAGGAATGCTACTCTTTTCAATAAAACTTTTCTTTTTTGAGACAGAATTTCGCTCTTGTCGCCCAGGCTGGAGTGTGATGCCATGTTCTTGGCTCACTGCAACCTCCATCTCCCAGGTTCAAGCAATTCTCCTGCCTCAGCCTCCCGAGCAGCTGGGATTACAGGTGCATACCACCACACCTGGCTAATTCTGTATTTTTAGTAGCGACCGGGTTTCTCCATGTTGGTCAGGCTGGTCTTAAACTCCTGACCTCAGGTGATTCACCCTAACATGACTGCAGTAGTGAAGTCCTGTTTCTGGCTGGGATTTCTGGATGAGCACATGAGGCAGCTACAGAGCACTGCTTCATTTTGACAAGATGTTTTCAGATACCTTGAAGACTGACTTTGGATAGTTTTCTCTCTTTCTTTCCATTTGGTTGAGGGCAAATAGCACTTTTCTAATGTTAGCACCACAGCAGACTGTGCTGGGCACTGGAGGTTTAAAGTCCTGGATTTGACAAATTATACTTAACCTCTCAGCAGCTCCGTTTCCCATAAGTAGAGAAAGATGACAATAATACCTTCCTCATATATAGTACTCAGAAAAATGGGCCATCTAAAAATGTCCACATCCAAATCCACAGAACCTGTGATTATGCTATTATCCATGGCAAAAGGGACACTACAGAGGTGATTAAATTAAGCATCTTGAGATGGGGATTATACTGGATTATCCAGGTGGGCATGAGGGTCCTTATCAAAGTCAGGTATGGGCTGGACATGGCAGCTCATGCCTGTCATCCCACTACTTTGGGAGGCCAAGGCAGGAGGATCACTTGAGCCCAGGAGTTTGAGGTCAACTTGGGCAACACAGCAAAATCCTACCTCTAAAAAAATTTTTAAAAAATCAGTCGGGCATGGTGGCACATGCCTGTAGTCCTAGCTATTCGGAAGGCTGAGGTGGGAGGATCCCTTGAGCCCAGGAGCAGGAGGCTGCAGTGAGCTATGACTGTGCCACTGCACTGCAGTCTGAGTGACAGAGTGTGACTTTGTCTCAAAAAAAAAAAAGGAGGGTAGAAAGGTCAGAAAGAGATTGGAAGATGCTACATGTCTGGCTTTGTAGCCACAAAGTCTATCTAAATAGACTAAATAGACAGACTTTGTCCTACAAAGTCAGTTGTGTAGCCCCTACCTAAATAGACTTTGTAGGCAGAGTCTATTTAGATAGGAAGAGGGAAAGAAGAGAAAAATAAACAGAAATTTCCTATTCTGTTCCCAAACGTGTACAATTATTTTAGACAGGAGTATAGACTGTCTCACACATGGCATGAACCTTAGAACTCTGTATTAAGATGGCCTTGTTATATAATGTTTTCACCAGATACTCTTTTGCAGATGGTTTCAAAGACTATGTCACAGCCATGACGGTTATTAGATGAATTAAAGATATGCATGGCCAAGTTTGGGGCTTGGGAGCCTTACTTTAAAATTTCATTAAAATTCTTAATTGCTTACAGTTATATTTTACCTTAAGTCAGTGTAATTTGGTTTAGATGTGCAACTGGCATTGTTTCCATGGATGTCTTTGATACATCTCCAGGGACTTTGCTTTCAGAGAACTAACCAAACTTGAACTCATATAATAATGCATTCTCCTTTCCTTTTTTCTCTCTCTTTTTTCAGGATGGGGTCTCACTATGTTGCCCAGGTAGGATTCAAACTCCTAGGCTCACAGTATCCTCCTGCTTCAACCTCCCAAGTAGCTGGGTTAGGGGCATGAGCTACAGCCCCTGGCTCCTTTCCTTTTCTCTTAATAGCACATTCTTTAATTTTCATTGTTTTCCTGATTCTCCTATAAACATTTTAACTTCCTGCTAATCCGTTTTCCCTTTTTTCAGTGTTTATCACAATGTGTAAGAATGGAACTGTTTATGTGTTTATTTCTTTAAGACTTGTCTCTTTTTCTAGCTTGTAAACTCCAGGACAGCAGGGATAATGTCTGTTCAACACTCTACACTCACAGCCTAGCACAGAGTAGTCACGTATCAAGCACTGCCCAATAAATAGATACATTTGCTTTCGAAGAAAAAACCAATCAGAATTCATAATAATGTAGACATTTGATCTCCCCTGCATAATGTTACCTTTAGGTCAGCAGAAGGTTTTGTGAAAGCTCACGGAGTACAGAGTATAAATGACGAGCAATTTAAACCTCAGGCTAAATGCATGTGATTGCAAGTGAGACTTGTTATTGCATACGACATTTTACCTTTCTGTGATACAGAATTTTTGTTTTGAAGTTTGAAAAGGGGTTAACTCTTGCTAAGAAGAATGTGAAAGATATTGTTATACTAGAAAGCCAGAATGCACCACCCTACCACCCCCAATACCAGCAAAGAAAAAAAATCACTAAAGCAAACCTTTCTGGAAACTGTAGGAAATAAGATTAATAAAATATAAGTTCAGTGAATGTACCAAAACTCTGTAAATAGCATCTTTATCACTGATCTCTAAAAAACAAACAAAAAGAGATAATTATTTAATCCTATAGGATTTCTCTGTTGTTACAGATCGATAAATTTTTTTTATTTTTAAATAAGCTATTCACTGTATTTTTTCTTGCTTTCTAAATCTTGTCTCACTGAATGAATTAGAATAAGGGAGAAACAAATAGAACAAACCAAAGTTATGGAGAAAGTATGTGTGTGAACTTTATTTCATCATGAGAAAATTACTTCTGTGCAGTAACAGAGAATACTGATATCTACATGGTGATAGGCTTTTCTTTGTATTCAGATACATACCTTATATTTGTACACAATATATAAAATTCATGGAGGAAATTAATTTCTACAGTACAGTTTCTTTGTTGGAAGAGAACGTGTTCCGTTTGTTTCATCTAGAAAATGACCCCCAGTTCTGTGATTGTGGTACCAAGGATCGCAGTTCCAATCCTGTAATTTATTAAATTAGACACCATAATCTTATGAACATTAAAAGAAACTGAGGCGCTACATCCTCCTGCAGGATGAAACGAGAGACATAAGTGCTCAGGCTGTTATGCTAATAACTGATTTTTAGCAGAATAGTATGATTCCCATGATGTATTATGAATAGAAATAGTTTTCCCGTAGATCTGGTAACACATATTAGCAACATTGCTGCAAATTTCTCTCTGCTCTGCAGGCATGCACTTCACTCTTCAATCAAACCACCTTGTACACACATGGGAAATGAGGCCATCACCAGCAAGGGCCTCTGCATTGCATCTAGGAAAGACTCTTGGAGGGCTTTAGCAGTTACAATGGTATTCTGAGAAAAAAGGCAACTGTTCTCAAACTGATAGTTCACCCAAGAGAGAAGCTGCTAAAATGATCATTCTGGGGGAAGTTCTAGCTACCACATCACTGTATCCAAATGGGAACAGGTCATGTGGGCATTTTCCCTTAGCATATCCTTCTCTTGGAATAGCGTCACTCATAGACTGACAACTGCTCCCCAAAGCACTGTTTTAATGGCTAGGGGCCATTCACCCTTGCTGTGGGATTCAAAATTGTGCTTGTTTTTAACCATGTGAAGCATTTTAGGGTGACTAGCATATGCTGAGGTTTGTGGGAAGTGGGGAAAAATATACCACCATAGTTTTTTTAACTAACATCTTGAACAAAATCAACACAATTAATTCTGCAGAGGGAAGTTACAGAGCATCCTGGTGAGGTGGGGGGTGACTTCTCTGATTAAATGACACCCCAAGGTGTCAGAATGCTTTGGCACCAGCCACAAATACCTCTTTGTAGGTTTAATTTCATGTGTCTTGCTTGCTCTTAAAATGAAAATGTGAGAAGCCTCAGAGGTTATATCTGGCCATCGAATTCAAGCCTCTCATCTGAGACACATTACCTGTCTTTGATGACCAAAATATTTAAAGTATAGCTAAGAAGAAAAAGTTCTCTAGAGATGAACCTATACAGTGGCCCTAAGCAGCCTAGCCAAGACTGGAGGGACTGGCAAAGATGAAAATGGGGGGTAATGCGAAGTTGCTGGTCTCTTCCTGTTTGGTGCCCACAGGAAGTCTCAATCCTGGTGCTGACCGCCTCAGCTTTGGGTACGAAACGGAGGCAGTCTGAGTGGATAAGCCAGGAGCGGCCAACAGGCCCTCTCAGAACAGCGCTAGCGCCCCACACCCATTTGAAACACATTCAGTCATACAAATCTGCAGCTGGAAAGAACCGAGGTCCCACCCTCAGAACAAGCAAGCACTACAGAGCAATCTAGAATCATCTGGGCAAAACTGGCACATGATGTGTACTGGTGGAGAATGGGAGCCTGCTCTAGAGCCTAGATACATTTGTCTTACACACCAGGGGCACATTCAGGCCTTCATTTCTCAGCTTCTTCAACTGCAGCTTATTTAGAATGTTATCAAAGGAAGCCGCCGGCCCAAGCCATTTGAATTGCCGATGTGGAATCTTTGGTTTGATCACATCCACATACCATAGGCTCTCTAAAGGCAGGAGAGGAACAGCGGCTCTGTGCAGAATGCAGAGCAAGTCATGGAAACACTTCAGGAATGTGGGCAGTGGTGGGGTTACCTCCGGGCTTGCCAGCCACTTTAGATGCCACGCAGTTCTCGCTCTGAGGGATACTGCTGAAGGGCCTTACCCTCGGACGTTTGGAGGACCAGGGTCTTGCTGTACGGGCTGACTCCTGTTTTGTTGAAGGCTTTGACGCGAGCGTTGTATGTGCTGTTGAAGTGAAGGCCATCCACGGTGCACATTGTCTCCTTCCCCACATACACCTCCTGAGAGTCAGCAAACAACAGGAATGCACTTAGCACGTACCCTTGTGAGGGGTGAGGCAGGCAGTGCCGCTCAGTGGCTAGGAGCAAGAGCACTGGGCTCATTCTGATCTGGATTTGAATCCTGTCAGATAATGGGCCATTTAATTTACCGTTTTAGCTTCAGTTTCCTAATCTGTAAAATGGGATAATAATATCCACCATGTGCAGTTGGTGTGAGGATTACTTAATGTTGTACATGCGCATTAGCATTATGCCTTGTGTTCAGCATGGGCCAGGCAGCCTAATGAATGGTAGTTATCAGCAGTGAGGGCTTAAAAAAATAAAACTGAGTGTTTATGGTTCAGATTACACCTATTAACTTGGCATTGATACAGTATATGACCCCTACTAAGTTACTTATCCATCAATATGGTTTGTAAAAAACATGTTTGAAACCATGAAAACAGGAAAGTAGTCTCTATCCTGTGTTTAGAACTCCGTTGAAAACTTCAGGAACTGTCACAAAGATTACATGCCAAGCCACAGGGGGATAGGCTTTCATCACAGTACAGAGGGAAGGGGGAGGAAACAGGGAAAGGAGAAAGAATGACATTTCAAAGGCTTAAAATAAATCCTAGCATAATGCATCTTTAGCATAGGTTAGGCATTTGCCACCCTCTTCAGCTGTACACATGGCAAAATTATGCTGATGTAATGAATAAAAATAATTTGCATTCAAAGCACAGCCTTAAAATGACAAGTCTCTGGTAGGATTCCAAGAAGATTGGGGTCTTGGATCGCCCATCAGTTCATTACTCCCGCTGGAATAACAAAAATTGGAATCGTATGCCCTCTCATTTACTGCTTCTCAAACTTTACATGCGTATGAATCACCCGAGGATCTTGTAAAAATGCAGTTGCTGATCCAGCAGGTGTCTGGGGTAGAGTCTGGGATTTTGCATTTTTAACAAGTTCCCAGGTGAAGCCAGTGCTGCTGGGGGAGGACTGCACTTTGAGTAGAGGAAAAAGTCAAGACAAAATAAGAGAATTAATTTATCTAAAGAATTCGTAAAAACAGGAGAGTTTCTTTCTCAGGAGAAAAATAAGATAATGAATGGAAAAGAAAGGCCCTGAAAATGACACAGGAACTGAAAAGGCAAAGTCAGGAATGAGAAACTGACAAACAGGATTTTATACACATACACACACACACACACACAGACACACACCCACACACACACACAGAGCAAAAGACATGAAATGGAACCTGAGGCCCTTATCTTGGAAAGAAAGAAATTAGATTTTATCATGCCAATAAATCAACATATATGTAAATAAGGCTTTTCTATCAAAAGAGAGAACCTTTGTTCTTAAGGAGAATTGTAGAAGACACAGTCTCTGCTCTCAAGTACTTAAACCTAGTGGGGGATCAAAAACACATTCAGGAAAAGGGGGCCTTGAGAGTCTTTGCTCTTGAAAGCTAGTGGCCCAGGTTTGGCCATTGACGGCCAGAAAAAAGCCTCATCTTCACTGGCCCGAAGTTTTTTAGACAGTGGTCTCCTCTTCATCAGTGAAGGAACTGGCCTCAGTCCCTGGAAGGACTGCTCCCTTGGGAAGCTGCAAGCATCAGAACTCCCAGGCAAAACGAGGGTGGAGTGGATGGAAAGTAGGGTGGCAGGGAGAGGATGGATGAGAATGAAGTTCTGTATGGGACAGAAGCAGACACATGCCAACAGGCAGTGGCACATGGGAGGTACCATGGCCATGTCTTACCAGGAGGCCATCCTGTCCTACCTTTAGAGGGCAGCATGAAATTCTCAATGGGGTTAGGGCTCCTTTGCCTTGGGGAGGTAACAATCTTCTGGCACCAGTTCTATCTGGTGAAAGGCCCAGAAAAAAAACCATAGAACTGGGGAAACCTTTGCTAGAAAGGCTTCTTAGAATAGGGACGCTGTAACAGGAGATCACGTCCATTAACAGGAATGCCAATCAAAGACATTAGAAGTTGTGGATTGCAGAAATAAATCTTGGACAATGGTTAATTATACTATTAGCAACAGGCAATGATGGTAATAATAATAGCTAATAATGCAGGCTGGCCATGTTCTAGGCAGCATGCTAAGAATTTTGTATGGATTATCTAATGGACTTTTAGCAACAAGGCATGAGATTCACACTATTGTTACCATCCCTCTCGTTAATAAATGAGGACCTGAAGACTCAAAGGGGTGATGATTAGGCACTGTCCACATAGCTAAGGTGGAGAAGACCAACTTGAATGCAGGCAGTCTGACTCTAGTACAGCATGTCCTGCCTCTTAAGAAGGGTAGGGCAGTGTCAGAGACTGCTCCATCTACCTTCATGGTACAGGGAAAAGGTAGGTTTCCGTGAAAGGCAGGCAGGCCTTGCCAGGATGACCTATTACTGGGAGAAAGGGGAAGCCAGCCCTAAGACTCCTTGGCAGGACCTTTGAGAGAGTCACTGGTTTGGGTTAACAAGTAAGTAGTGGGCTCTCTACTGACCCGGAACTGACCACCGTTGCCGTCATCCAGCTCCAGAATGTATCCATCGGCGGGCACCGTGGACAGAGGTGGCTGTTTCCAGGACAACGTAGCACTGTTGTTGTGGGTACAACATTCCTCCAGCTGTAGAATAGGGGTTGCTGGGACTGGAGAGGAAGCTAAACAGAAATTAGTGTAACTCTGGCTTCTGTTAAGTTGCAGATATTCCAGTATCTTAGAATGACAAACATCCCCATGATAAACACGTGGTTAGAAGTAGCTAGCTCGGGGTGCACAGGAGAACTGAACAGGATCCTTCACAGAGTCCCCGGGAGTGAGACTGCCTCCTGAATTGCTGTGAGCTGAGTCCTTTTTCTAAGCGCACTGTGGCCCTTCCCACCTTCGCTGTTGCTGTTGGAGGAGAGACAGGCATATTCACGGAACTGCTCTGTTCTCACCCCCTTGAGCACTGAAGACATCATCCCTAAAGGAAATGTTTTACATGGTTCCAAGTGAGATCACAAACAGTGATCTCTCCATTTCAAAACTTCTGAGACACCAGACATCATTCTCTCAAGGTAGCTATACCTCAAAAACAGCACTAGGTCAAGTCTACTCATTTTCAGGTATAGAACACCCAGCTGTGAGCTGGGGAATCATTAGAGACGTGGCCTGGGAATCGTGAGGAACGTGGCCTGGGGGCCTGGAGCATGACAAGGAGGTTCAAGATGTCTTTGCAGCCACGTGAGAATATGTCACGCTGTTACGAGTCACAACACCCCCTTGCACATTTTATACTGGGACTCTTTTCTAGTACTTAAAACTGCAAATTAGTTCAGCCTTCAGACACATTAGTTATATTAGTGCTACTGAATATTAGTAACCAAATAATATTATTTAGTTACTGAATAATTAGTTACTGAATATTAGTTAACTGAATAATCCCAGTTCTTCATATATAAACTCAATATATATAGCTGGGAACCATGTTTTAGTTATTGAGTAATCCCAGAAATGTTAGTTACTGAATAATCCAGTTCTTCATATTTAAACTCAATATAAGTAGCTTGGAATCATGATTTTACCAACTGTTTAAAAAATTTTTTCAGCACCAAAACATTGATTTATTATTATTATGACTTTAGCACTTTAATAACAGGAACGAACAGCTTGGACCACATCCAGGGCATTGATTTAATTCAGTGCACAAATTGTTCATCACGAGACACCTGGTATGCTGTACCAAAACTGGAGTCTGTGTCTTGTGCACTGAATTAAATCAATGCCTTGTCAGACATCCCAACCAAAACAGTGTTTAATTTTACAGCAGTTTAGAAAACAGGTTCTATGGTGGATATCCTAGAAAACAAAAGCAGTGACTGTAACATAAGAAATGAGAAGGTGAGGCTGGTCAGTTGTCTCATACTCAAGAAAAAACTGTGAGATATTACAATAAAGCCATGCCTGAGCTACTCAATCGAACATAGCTAAATCAAAATTAGTGCCTGTTAACACTGGAGGCAATCAGTTTAGGAGAAGAAATCATGTTTTAAGTTTCAATGGCACAGGGTTTAGATGAAATCTTATCAAAGAGCTATGGCTACTGCAATGTGAGAAGCCCCAGAAATCCGGATTTGGAGGAAAGAAAATAAATTCATTGTCTTGCTCAGTAAATAAACTACAAGACTGGTTGGAAAAAGAAGGACACAGAACCCAACTCCTTCTAATGAGAGTATCTAGACATAAATAGGTATCACCCAGGAGTTATAATTGGAGGATTAACTCTAGGTTATTTTAACTACTAGGGACTTACTTTTTAATTTAAAATTTGTTTTCTTTATTAAAATATATTTTTAACTTATTTACTGTGGAAGAAAAATATAGCAGGTTTAGACAAACCATTCTTTAAAGTGCTTGTAGAGACATGAATGATGCCCCCTGGGGGATATCTATTCTTAACTGTCCTTATTAGTTAACACCTACCATGAAACAATTCCTTAGACTCTTATTTCATTAGCTCCATGTTAGTCTTTCTTTTTCCCTTTGTCCATGTTTCAGGCAAGTCTACATTTCATCAGTTACAAAAATCAAAGAATAAGATCACAGATGGTTTCGACTTAAATGATGCAAATGCTTACAATGCCTCTGATAAGAAACTCAAATGTGTAGACATAGGTATAATTAAAAGAGTAACTGAAATACATGATGTCATGGGTAATTAAAACATCAGAACTTAATTTATAAGTCCTTGGTGGATACAGTTTTAAAGACCAAAAGCATTTAAAAAAGAAAGTCTAGACTCTCAATAATCTTCAGATCTTGATATTGTCCCAGATTTAGACAAATTAGCAAATGGACAAAAAAGCAAAGGGAGAGGAGAGGGAAAAAAAAAGACAGAACTAACCCAGAGACATTTGCATCTGTCTAAATCTATTCCTCTGTGCGCTGAGAATTCGTTTTCCTTTTTCCTTATTTATCCCCAGTGATATTGTACATAAAAGGTAAATGTGACAAAATTATAGCCTCATTAGCAGAGACTCAGGCTGACATGCTAGAAAAAGAGATTTTATAGGGGGTGTTATGTTATCCTATTTAACTTCATTAGGCACAAAATAAACGGTCCACTAGAAATGCAAAGTATTTTCCAATTAATCTATCTTTTATCGTTTCGAAAAGGATAGCATTAGAGTTCCTGGACTGAAATCTAAGGAAGAGCACTGTATTTTACTGAAACTCCTGTTATTGGGGGCTGTCATAGCAAACTTGATCTTTACACTTTCGTGATCATTCTGAGGCAGCTTTTGTTTTTTCCTTAAGAACGAATTTTTCCTGACCTGATCAGGGTTCTAGCATTTATCTTTTTTTTAGCCTGTAAAATCAATCTTTAAGCTAAAAATTCTCCTCTTAAAATACAAGGGGGCAGCTATTCTTACTGACTTCCTTAAAGAGGTCTGGCGGAGCTGTGGCTCAAAATTAAATTTTCCAGTAGCAGCTTCTTATACCAATGTTTTCAAACGTCTTCCCTTTTTAAGGCAACTCAATTTGAAATTCTATCTCACATTTTCTTTGTTTGTTTAATTTTTTTCTCTAATCTTTCAGATTGTGAACACTTACAACCATCTAGAATTCCTCTGTGAAAGTACATAGGTGGGCGGCAGGCACAAGTGAGAAGAGAAGCTGGGCTCCCAACCTCAGCAGGGAACACTAATCATAAGCAATGCTTTCAAGCACTTTACTGAATGCCAGACAGTGTGGTGAGATGTTTACAGATATTCACTCATTTAATTTTGACGGCAATCCTATAGAGAGGGTCTTGTTATTTTCTTTATTTTACAGCTGAGGAAATGGAAATACAGTAAGGTTTTACAGCTCGTAAGTAGCAGGACTGGCATCTGATGCCAAGCAGCCTGGCTCCAGGGCTTGTGTGCTTAGCATGGCATCCCACTGCCCCTCTCCAGTCTGGTGTTTAGAAACAGTGTACTGGAGTAAAGTCTCCATGTCTAATTCCCAAAGTTTCTTTCTGTTTCCTACAATGTGAACAATAAAGATCCCCCAAATGAAGATTTCACCTTCACAACTATGGTGGCTGGGAAGGCAATTTTACTGCATTATCTTCTCTGAAGGTTCATTTGCAGACTGTCATTCCCCTTCATGATGGCCAAACAATACAAATGGTATCTGAGGAAAGTTTAGGCTTCAGCAGAACTACCAGCCGTTTCTGGAAAGCTATTACCGGTAGGTACACTGTTAAAGATAACCCTGAATGCATGTTTTCAGTACATGCATTTCAGGCTAACTATCAGCATGAACAGATTACATGCAAGTGTGTGTGCTCATTCCATCCCCGCTAACCTTCTGGCAGCTTTCCCCCTATGATTTATAGGAGACTCTATTCAGATCACACTGTCCTTGCCCGTGACCTTGATGCATACTCAGGGCTCTTACATTCAACTTGAGTCAATAAAAATAAATACACCCTTAGGTGAGTAGAGGCACTTAAAGGGATTAACAGCTAATGGTCTAAGAGCTAAAAAGGCTTGGTGGACTATTAAGGTCATTGTTTTGTCCTGGTTCAGAATGAACAAACTGGCATTTTATTTCAGTACCATCTTGGGATTCTTTGTGTACTTAGACAATTCTGGGTTAATATTTATTGGTGGAGGAAGCAGATATCTGAAATCTCTGCTCAACCAAACAGTAAAGCCCTTGGCTGACTATGAAAAGATTTAAAATTTCCTTCCTATGACCTGGGAAAGAGCTGATTATACAACCTTAGAATTAAGTGGAAAAATGTTTTTTAATTACTCTCTAATAAAAATAGAAGACAAAGCTTAATACGTTGTTTTCTATAAAAGAAAGTTCTGAAAGATCAAATGCCACTCCCAGTAGTCTGGAAAGACGGAGATGATTTTCTAATCAAAATACAACCAGAAAACGTGCCATTACAATTTAGGGATATTTGAAAAAAGGTACCAGCCTTCTCCAAATAGATCTCTATTGCTTGAAGGTGGTGTAGAATCAGAACAGGCCAGTTAAATCCTTAGCTAATAAGAGAATAAAACTTTAGATAGTGCATTCTCACTGAATAGTAGCTGTTCTGAGTGTAAATATGTAAAAGCCAACTGCAGACCTACTTTCTTGGATATCAACAACAACAATGGCATCTATGATGAGCTTTTGAAATCAGAGATGTTTGATAAAATTCTGAGTCAAGAAGTAAATCAATATATTAGTTACCATTTTGAGTCAGAACTGTAAATGCATACTTTAAATATATTTGAAAATATTTTAACTTCCTCCTGTAATTAACTTATCACAATTAGAAAATACATATTGAGGCTGGGCACAGTGGCTCAGGCCTGTAATCCCAGCACTTTGGGAGGCCAAGGTGGGCAGATCACGAGGTCAGGAGTTCGAGACCAGCCTTGACCAACATGGTGAAACCCCCACCTCTACTAAAAATACAAAAATTAGCCAGGTTTGGTGGCGTGCACCTGTAATCCCAGCTACTCAGGAGGCTGAGGCAGGAGAATTGGTTGAACTGGGAAGGCAGAGGTTGCAGTGAGC